>JAWMRA010000058.1:4867070-4934552 GCA_035584735.1 Pseudotriccus pelzelni | reverse complement strand
GACCCGGATGGAGGGAGGGAGAGGGAGAAGAGGAGGGAGAGGGAGAGGGAGAGAGGGAGGGGAGAGAGGGATGGGGAGGGGAAGGACGGGAGGGGAGAGAGGGACGGGGAGGGGAAGGAAGGGAGGCAGGGGCGGCCCCGCGCATGCCCCGGCCCCGCTGAGGGGGTCGCGCCGTGCGGGCTCGGCAATGGCTGAGGTCGGGGACGTGGGGAATGAGAGGGGGCGAATTTATTTAAATTTTATTTGAAAATGCCGCGCGTCGCCCTCGGAGCTGCGCCTGGCGCGGAGCACGGAGGAAGGAGCCGGTCCGGAGCTGCTGCGGCTGCCGCACCCCGGGAGCGCCCGGGGCCGGGGCCGGGCGGGCAGTGCGAGCCGTCCCTGCCCGGGCGGCCTCCGAGGTCCCTTCCAGCCCCAAACCCGTCCCAACCATTCCTCTGTTCCACAGTTTAATCCCCTGTCGGCCGAGGTCCCGGCGGGACCGCGGGCAGGGGACGCGGGGTGGCACTGGGGGCACAGCGGGATGCTCCGAGGGCTGGGACAGATGCTGCTGCTCCAGAGGGGGGGATTTACCAGCCCTGGCCAGCTGCCAGGTGGGAACAGCGACATTTCGCATCCCTGGGAGTAAATCCCGGCTTTAATCCCAGCCGTGGGACGGTTTGAGGCAGCCCGTCATCTGAGCCGGGCGATGAATCGATGCCCGAGCCCTTTTACCTCCCAAACAAAACACAAACCAGCGTTCCTTTCTTCGCGTTTGGTTTGCCACAGCAAAACGCACCCAACACACAAAAAGCTACTGAATGTCACCGACACAAATATTTAGTCCAACGGCTTTGGCCTTGCTTGGAGAGCCGGAAGACAGTGTGGGGTTTTTTGACATGAACACTAAATTTCTGCGGTTGAAATGCTTTCTGTTCTAAATTTCAGGTACAGAAAAAAAGGCAGAAAGCAACACTCAGCTGGTATTCTCCACCAGGCTGGTGATTTATTTGTGCACGGGGCAGACCTTCTCTCACAAGGGAACAGCAGAGCAGAGCTCTCTTTAGAAAAGTAAGATCAGTCTCAGCTGCCCAAGAGAAAGAGATTCTGCAATTTAGATGCCATGCAAATTTAGGTGGTAGTTGGTTACTCTCTGTTACCTCAGCCCTCCCTTGCTGCAGTCACATACTTTATTGATTCAATACCACATTCTTCCTCCCTGGCCAGCAATATATTCTGCTTTAATACCACAAACTCCCAACATTCATGGCCATTTCAGAGGCGTCTTAAAAACTTCTGTCTTTTGAAATAACACCTCCTTAGTAGCACCTGTTCCTGCAATGCTCCTGGCATCTGGCTCAACTGCCATCACTTTATTTAGCACTTAAAGCACTCGTCTGTAATATAACACACTATCCCTTAAATGATTGATGTCAACAAATTATTACCACATTTATCAGGAATTCTGGGGCTTGGGGAAGCTGCTTCTGACAGCATTGTCCAGGGATTCAATCAAGTGCAGCTTTTAACACCAAAGCAGCTGAGGCTGCTCTTGGGTTGGTTTTGTTCTTTTTTTCCTTTGTGGTTTGGGACCCCAAGAGATACATTTAATTAAGAGTATCCTGAGGGTTATCCTCTTACATCCCCCTGGACTAAAACCCATCTGTTAAGTGTTAATTAAGTTGGCAAGCAGTCGATTAAGCAGCGTCCCCACTAGTCTGAATTTATTTACGACCGTCTCTAGATCTCTAAATGGCAGTGAAGCTGCTCCTGGATCCAATTGATGGTGCCCTGGAGCTGAAGGATGACACCTCCTCCAGCAGAGCATTCCCAACCTTCCTCAGAGGGCTTGGCTGTCTCAGAGCAGCTCAGTTTCAGTAAAAATACTCATGGGTCAGGCCACCAGCACTACAGCGATTTTGGGGTTGTGTCTCCCCACTCCTTTAGGTTATCCTTGGATCACATGTTCAAGCTCTCCCTCCAAAATAAAAAAAGCTAATTTATTATTTATTAAACTAAGGTTTTTTTAAGTTAAATTGCACAGTTCCTACAGCTGACACCAAACACTCGGACGCTCCTGTAATGCTGCAGCCCCAAACACAGCAGATTGCATCTCATTTACGAGCATCCTGTTAAAAAAACCAGACAGACAGGCCTTTCAATACACATTTCAGGAAAATAAATTCTTCCTTAACTTCTTTCAAGACATTCAGGGCCAATTAAAGTTATTCCCAGAGCATGGAGCAAGCCAGAATTCTCTCAAGTTTTACCACAACCCTTTATTCAAAGTTTCATTTTACCACAATCTTTTTGTTTAAAGTTTCAATTCCAAAGGCCTCACCTGAAAGACAAACAGAATTAAATAAGACATGCAACGTTGCTTGTGAAAAATGAAGCAGTTATCCTGATAGTGCAATACTGTAGAGCTTGATTTATTTACACAATTTCATGTGAGCGAGACAACATTGAAGGCAGGTCATTTTATACCTTCAGCTGTGCTGCACAGCATTAAATCACACAGAAAATACACACTGAGAAGGTATTAAGTGCTCTGGTGCATTGAGAAGCCACACAGTGTGGAGGCAAAGAGCTGTCAGTTCACACTGGGTGAAGATGCCAGAGATAAGAGCCAAGGAGCTGTTCCCCAGCTTGGTGAAGGAAACAAACAGCTCCTGGTGCTGAAAAACCCTTCACCTTTGGGAATCTGGGGGTGCTGTGCTGGGAGCAGGGCTCTGCCTCCCTGGGGCTCACACTGCAGGGCCGACATTCACATGGTAAAATGTGAATTATGTTATTTTTCACTCTCATTTAAACCTCCCTGCGCTGCTCAGCTGTGAATATTCTGCTGCAATCCTGGGCATGGCCGTTGTCACCTCAGGCTAACAAACACTGTCCAAAGTTCAGACCTGAAGGTGCATTTGCACCTTCTTTCAGCTGCTCTGAACCACGAGGGAGGTGAGGAGTTTAATTCAGCCCTGAGCTCTCCCCTGCCACTGTCAGAAAGAGCACGGGAGTCCTACAAGTCAAGTTGAAATAAGATCCTTGGCTTCTCAGGGCCCTGCTCGTGCCTTCTCTCACAGAGAATTCTGCCATGTAAAAGAGGTGTCTGTAGCTGTCAGTGGTTTAGCACAGCTTGTTTTCCAACTGTGTGTGTTCCGTGGTGGCAGAACTAATAGGTCCAAACAGCCACTGCCCGGTTGATTAAAAGGGAAGAGATAAGGAGAGGCAGCATTCCTGTGGCCTTCCCATTCAGCCTCCCTGCATGACTTCATTTGGTATTGTTAACGAACAAAAGCTGCACAGAAATTCACAATCGATTACCAGGATCCCAAGGCAGTAAATCAGTGTCACTGCAGTTCTGGCAGCATCAGCCCATCAACATCCTTATCTTGCTTAAACACGGAAAAGGATCCAGGGGAAAAGAAAAGCTGTTATTGCTCCGGGTTTCATAAGCTGCAGCGGAGGGGATGCCACTGGTAAGATCTGAATTGTCAGGCTGGTGAAGAAACTTCACCCAGGTGCAGCCCCTGGGCACCACCTCTGGGCAGGGGGGGAAGGTTATAATTCTTCTAAGCCCCACAAAAATGCCAGGGCAAAAAGCACGTCCAGATTAATTTAAGTCTTCAGAGCTGACAAGGCAAATGTCTGCAAAAGAAGGGTTCTGCTGTCCTGCACAACAGCAAGAACCTGGAATAACCGGGCACGAGTCAGTGGAGTTGCAGGGGATTTTGGGTGGTGGGAACAGAAACTGGCCACGAGTCGATTTAAGACATAAAAATAAATAAAGGCAGAAAGTCCAGGATCCTCCCAAGGCCTTTGGTAGCGGAGTAACCACTTCAAAATGCACGGAACACGAGCACAATTCCTTTCAAATACAGTCTTCCAAGGTCCTGGAGGCACTGCACTGTGCTTACAGCCTAAGACGCACCAACTAAAATTCAGTTTCACAGAAAAAAAACCCCAACTTTTAGAGGGGACAAGGATATACCAAAGTGCCAGGATAACTTGCCTACACCAGTAAACGTTGTACTTTGTCCTTTTTCACTTGACAAGTCCCCCTTCTCCCCCCTCCTGTCTATTCTCCCTCCATATCAGCTCCTGGCCATCTGCTGGAAGCTGGGAAGATGAATATCACAGGTACACAAAGCTCAGTTGTTGTTACAGTCCTGTGCACACCTCTCTTTTCTCCTTTGGTCATCCAGGATTTTTTTTTCCCTTTTTTTAAAAGAAAAGGGTGGGGCGAGGATCCCAGTTTACAAGACTGAGCTTTTGAACTAAGGAATGTCAACACCTGGGACCACTAAAGTTGGACATGCTGCCTCCAGCAGAACAAAAATAAACGTGATAAATAATTAAGACATGATCAAAAAGGATATAAAATTCCCCACCAGATCCAGTCACATCATCCTCATTTCTCCTTGCCCTTGTACCTCACAGTGTTCCCTCCGCACCAGTAAATCCAACTTGAAGCTCCTGCCATGGAACAGAAAACTGGCAAATAATCTTTGTTCTAAGCTGACACATAATCCAGTGGTGCTCTAAAAAACAACTCACATCCTCAGTGCTCGTGTTCAACACCAGCCAGAGAACAGTAGTACAGCAAGTGCCCCAGAAATGCGTGGTTTGAGGGAATCAAGCAGCTTGTTCGCTCTGACCAGTCCTGCTGCTCTAAAAACGCAGCAAGTTCCAGTGGTGGTGCTTAAAAACAATTCCGTTTATTGCCGTGTTCAGTAAGTCAGTGCTCACACCAGACACGTGAGGATTTACAGCCTTCCTGCAAATCCATCACAGGCTCTACAAATGAAAGATTAAATCCTGCTCTTCTCTCTCTCTCTCTGTGTGAGCCACTCCTGAAAACTTCTGGCTGGAGATAAAGCCGCTCCCAGCAGGGCTGAAAACTGCACAGTCACTTTTCTTCCCACAGCATCAGCTCCCTCATCATTCCATCATTCCATGATGCTGCACTCCCCATTCCACACCTTAGGACAGCAGGATTCCATGCAGAACTGGGATTTACTCCTTGCTAAGACGAGTGCTTTCAACTTCACAGCTATAAAAGAGTTGCTTATTTTAATAATCAGCCTTGAAAGTTCAGCTGGAGAGGAGCCTTGTCAAGGTTGGCTTTACACTTGCTCGTATTTTAATGGGTAAATAAATAAAAGGTCAGACTTCAGAGGATTCAAATCCAGTCCTTTAGGGTCACTCAGTCCTTTTTGCTGTGCTCCAGCACCCGGTAGGGTGGGGCAGAGACTCCTTTGGGACCGTGTTGCTCCTGCACGATGGGCAGCGTGGCTGGAGTGTAAATCTCGGGCATGTTGTCGTTGCTCTCCAGGGCACCGTAGGAGAAGGAAGCCTTGAGGTCAGGCTGGACTGCAATCCCTTTGTCATGCATGTTCTGCATGCCTGGAGAGAGCAGAGATTAAATGCTTAGGGACAAAAACGCATCTTTCCCGGGCTCTGTTAAATCAGTGAGTTATCAAGTCTCCCCTGTTTTCCAGCTCATCGGTTCCTTGAGGGTTAAATCAAAGACAGGGTGGTTTTTGTGCTCAGCACTGGAGCAGCTAATGGGGAAATGAGCTCCAAAGGGAATGAGGGATGGCAGGCAGTGATCCATGAGGTGCTGCATCTCTCTCATACAGCTCACCAGAGGCTGTGCTTCCCAGAAGAAATTCCTGCTCTCCCTGGCCTCTGCCTCTTCCAGTATCTCATCAGCCTTTCCCAGTAAGGGAACACTTCCCAAGAGTGATGAACCCCTGGATTTCAGTGTTACCTGGCATGGCATCCATGGATATGTAAGGTTCAAAGGGCACAGGCTTCTTCCTGTTTTTTGTGATCAGGAAGACACCCAGGAACGCTATGAGGCACCTGGGGGAGAACAACATTACTGAGATCATGGAAAAGGGAGGGCACACAGCACTGCAGATTGCTTTTCCCGAGTGCCTACCATGGAGCTCCGTGGAGGATTCAGAGCTGAAGTTCAAGAGCTGCAAAGTCAGAACTCCAGAGCACTGTCTGAGCTGAGCCCCCTTGCCCAGCACTGGAATCCCCCCAGCAATCAGCACAGCTTCCCCTTTTCCTTATCGGAACACAGGGGAAATTTTTCACGTTAATTAACAAATTAACCTTGACTAACTCAAGGGGAGAGGAAGCATATCAACATTTGGGTTTCTTTGATGAAAGTCCAGCGTTTAGCAGCCTGACCTTTGAAAGGCTTCCCGTAGGTAAACACAGTCACAACCACCGATCCTGATCTTTCCAGTGGAAGGTGCAGTTCCAAACAACGATCTCCCAACCGTGTTTTTATTTTCCTTATCTACATGTTCCTAAAAATGAGTCACATGAAGCAACCCCTTCCCAGTTTTCCCTCAAGGAAACTTGAAGCACTTACCCCAGTGCAAACATGCATATGTGGAGAACATCTTCGCCCGTGAAGTCCAAGTAAAAAGTCGCTCCTTCAAAAGGAAATAATTTGTTACATCTTTCCCTCCCCCCTCGGTGACACCTCCAGCACCAATCCCTCCAGAAACCACAGCAGGCAAGCTCCCTGGTTTTACCTCTGGGTTTTTTTTTAATGAGTGGTCATCTCAACATCCCCTGCACTTTAAATAAAGCGACAGCACTCAACAGAAAATTTTAAGCACAGTCTAACGGGGTAATTCATGTTTTTATGAAGGAAAAACCAAACAAAGATGACAAGAAAATACAAGTCATCATCTTGCTGGAGTATTCACCTTCCTCAGCTGGGAGTGAGGATTGTTTTCCCAAAATCTCTGGCCCTTGTTTTGGGAAGGTTTGTGCCCTTACCTGCTGAGATTGCTGCTGCTGTGGACAGGATGTAGCCAACACTGGCAATCTGAGCTGAGTCATAGAGCTGTGAGGCTTGAGCTAAAAACCTGCAACACAGTCACAGACAACAGGGCTTCATTTGCAGGCATGCTCTTTTTGGAAACCCCTTTCAGAAGTGATGCTCAGATTTGGAAAATTAATCGTTTTTCTCACTGGAACAGAACTTTGGAATCACCCCTTGGAATGAGTGGACCTCAGGGCCACTCAGAACGTGAGAAGCTTTTTGTCCTTGCTGTCACTGGGTTTTTATGTTATTGCAAGTGCAAAGGGGAAGGGAAAAAAAAAAGCTAAACCCAGACACATTGTCAACAGCACCGATTCTGCACTTTGATTTTAGCCAGTGCACAGATACTGCAGCTGATTTACCCCCATTTCATTGCTAAAACTGTTTTGCAAACGCTTGGATGACGTGTATCCACATTTGGGATTGAAGCTACTCCCCCCATTATCCCAGGGGCTCCTGTGCCATGGATTTGAGGGCAGGTCACAGAAGGGAACGGAGCAGTTTTAATCAGAGTTTTTTGGAAGGGCGACAAGCAGAACAACGACAGACACAAAGAGTGAAGGGCTTACGTGGCCTGGTAGATGGCTGTGGCAATCATACACACCAACATGATGTAGAATATGGGGGAGTCCAGCTGCAGGGCCCCTTGGATGGACACCACAATCATCCCTGCCACAGCCTTCACGGTCACCACCGTCATGGAACCTGGGGAAGGTCATGGAAGTTCACCAGGAAGCTCCAAACGACCTGAACGAGGGGTGCAAACTGCCCCTTTTAGCACCAGCCCTGCCAGTTTTATTCCTAACAACTTCAACAAGTCCCTGAACTACAGAGCATTTACTGTTGCTGTCACCTGATGGAAGGATACAAATCTTCACCTGGTTAATAAAAGCCCAGGGAGTTTTCAAAGCAAGAATCAGAAAGATTCCTCTCTCTCCTTCCTCTCTCTCTTTTAAAAGCCATTCAGAGTCAGTGTAGTTGCTTTGTCTGTAATTCACAGAGCCTTTGAGGTGTCAGTGACTGAAATCCAGCCCCAAACAGTTCGAAAACAAAAACCCAAAGAAAAAAAGAGTAAAAGAAAAGGCACTGCAGCAACTGAAGCCGCACAAATAGCAAACGTTGAGGACCGAGACAGAGGTTTAAGTGTGTCAGGCTGAGTCACTGCCTTGCTTTATTCACCCTTTGGAAAGCTTAATGGAGTACAGGTTCTTTAAAAACAAACCCAGATGAATGTGGAGAAAGGTACAAGTGAAATCCTGCCCTTTCCAAAGTCACTGCAGGATCCCACTGTGGACTTCAGGGATATGTTTGACTCCAAGCCCAGAGACTCTCCTGGTTCCACCAGGGACCCACTGGCAGGGCAGAGAATTCCTCATTTCTTTACCCACACAGCAGATCTTCCCAGAGCCAAGAACACTCCTGTAGGTCAAATCCTCTCTTTCCTCCACTAGACCAGCCCTGCTTAGCCCCTGAATACCATGCTTTGTGTGCACAGATTAAAATGAAAATTAAATAAATAACTCGGGCTTTCTGTGTTTGGCAGATCGTTCCTCCTTATGGGAGATAAGCCTTCATTGTTCAAAGGTCATTTGCAAAGATGCCCAGCATTTGTAGTAACATTTCTGGGGCAGATTGGTGCATTTTGTGGCATTAAGTAGGTCAATATAATCCCCTAAATGCCAGAGATGCCTCAATTTGCTGTTTAAAGATCTTACAACTCCACATCAACTTACCCAGCAAAGCCACCAGCAGAAGAATAACTACAATGTAGTTTGCATTTTTCTCCTTGTAGAAATACAGCAGCAGGCAGAAAACAATGATCTCCACAAGCTACAAAAGACAGAAATGAGAATATTAAAAATGCAGATTAGATGGGGTTGGCAGCAAATGGGATTCTGGGCCAGACAAATATTGGAATTACACAATAGGGCAAATACAAGGAAAATGGGGATCCCCCACAATTACAGATTAAATTGAGCATGATCTTAGGATCAGTTAAATGAGCTATTCGGTGGCTCCTGCAGAACAGGAAACATGGGACACTTTAGACGTGATATTTATGGTAGAGCAGCAGATCAAATAATCCTGACTGAGTGTTCCCATCAGAGAGCTCAGCCTGCTTTCTGTAATGAGGTTCTGTCAAGCCTCAGTTAATGGCCAAGCTCCTCCCAAATATAAAATGACAGATTTCATAAGATTTTCAGTGAGAAAGTAACGGCTCCAACGAGAAAGTCAGTGGAGAAAAAGCCCAACTGCAAGCACGATAACTTCCAAATTAAATACTTTTTAAGTCCTAAGAGAATAATTCAGAGAAGGAATGGCAGAGTTGTAAGCTGTGCACGTGCCTGACACCTGGAAAAGCTACCAGAGGGTCACCAGTGAGTACAAGGAATACTGGCAGCAACCACGGCGGAAAACAACCCTTGAAATGAAACTCCCAAATCAGGAATGTTGAGAAAGCCACCCCACATTTCCCGGGCCACCTTACCATGTAGAGCAGAAATGGCCAGCTCACTAAATGCCTGGTGATGTTCTCTGCTGTCATCTTCTCGTGGCTGTTGGGCCCAAAAGTCACCAGCAGGTAAGTCCCCACGATCGCCAGGGCACAGCCCACGAAGGACAGCACGTAACGTCCTTGCAGCCAGGGGAGAGGAGAGAGAGAGGGCAGAGTGAAGCTGTGGAATCGACGCCACACCTGAGCAGTGGCATCCTGAACGTCCCCTCCTCTGGGCGACTCAGTGCCCCACTTCCCAAATATCAGAGCCACCAAGCCCCGGGCAGGGGGGGGTTGTGGGAGCTGGGACAAGCAGAGAGGATCTGCTGAACAAACAGGGCTACGGAGCTGCGTGTGGGGCTTATCCTGCCCTGCACAGCCCTTTTCCTGGGAAATGCAGGCGTGAATGCCCCAGCCCTGCAAACACTCATTCCCCTGTGCCTCAGAGCTGGGCTGCAGCTTCAGCCTGGAGAGGCAGGATCCTCAAATCCTGCAATTCCTGGAATTTCTAAGATCTGTGAGATCCAGGTGATTTGGCCCGAGTTTAAAAAAAAAAAAAAATCCACGTTTAACTAGCAGTGGATGAGATGACACCTTTATTGCAACAGATACCACCTGCTGACCTTGCCATCCCTCTAATAATAATCTAAAATAATGAAAGGATAATTCTTGAGAGGCCACGCTGTGTGAGTTGAATGGCTTGTAAACAGAGGAGAAAATCGAAAAGGAACTGTAGAACTTACTCAAAAATTCCTTGGGCTTCCATTTTTCTTTAATAAATATAATCCCTATGATTGCACTAGCTATAAAAAAAAAGAAAAAAAAAAGAAAAAAAAGGAAAGAGAGACAGTGAGTTATGGATCAACCAGGAATGTGACACTGGGACACACTCAGATCCCTCCTCACCTACGACAGACACTGCACTGAGCGGCACAATCAGCGAGAGAGGAGCAAAGGCATAGGAGGAAAACACTCCCAGCTCTCCCAGCACCAGCAGGAGGAACCCACACCACCAGGTCTTGGTTTTGAAGTAGGCCCTGGGGTCTTTGGAGCCCGCCAGCCTGATGTGGCTGTACTTCTGGAAAAGAAAACAGACACACACACACACACACACATAAAAAAAAGAGCCAAGCAGGTGTGGCCGTGGTGGGTGTTTTTAGGGCAGGGTGAAGGTTTGCCTCAGGACACTCACCTGCAGGTTGAGGGCAATGCTGCTGACAAGGTGCCCAAAAATAGCCAGTAATGCCCCAATCAAGTTCTCCTGTAAAAGCAAAGGAAACACACACGGATTCAGTTTAGCCAAGGGACTGGGAGGGGGTTTTGCACACTTCTAAAACTGTTCCTGGATCATAGAACAGTTTGGGTTGGAAAGGACCTCTGAAGGTCATCCAGTCCAACACCCACCTGTCAATAAAATCTGTTTATCTTCCTCCCTTTCTACCGACCTGGGGCAATCCAGAGGAGCCCCTGAGTTCCAAAGCTGTGAACTCAGGTGACAACCCGTAACAGCCACTTTTCTCCAAGAGACTTCAATTAGTTTGCAGATAACGCCAAACACTGTGACCCTGCCCTTTGAGAAAACTCCTTTCATGAGGATGTTTATTGCCCTGGAATTCCACAGTAGGGATCAGGAACCTCTGCTTTCAAACTATTTTGCCCTTTTCCATTTGTAACGACTGCTGGTTCCCTCAGTAATTCAGCCCATCTGATGAGGCAGCTCAGTTGTCACAGATTTTATGCTGTTTATCTGAACCAGTTATTCCAAAAGCCAGAGGTAACAGCTCCCAGCAAACTCCCAGCTCCTTCTGCACTGGCATTCCCAGCTCAGCAATAATTCCCACGATCCAGAAAGGTGGAATTTGAAATAAAACAGGATGTAAAGCAGGTTCAGTCACAAAGGAAACGTGGAGTAGGAGTGAGGAGCCTGAGGCTAAGCCAGGCCTTTTAGCATTTGTGTGCTCCCAGCAACTGTCTAAATCTCATCAGACAACTTTAGCACAGTTCATTCAGTGCTGGTCTCCAAAATACAGTCCCCTTGGACTGATTTGGGATAACCCAGCTCACATTCACACCCCTCCCCTGCACAGAAAATCTTAATTTTCTCACACACGGTAAAACAAGAACCTTCGGATCTCACGTGGAACAAAAATCTCCTCATTTGGGACGTACCAAAAAGGAGATTCACCCAAAACCACCTGGGAGATCTCCCCACACAGACAGCAAGGGTGGCACAAGGATGTCTCTGTGTGATCAGAGTTTTCTGGGCTGTGAGAGCCACAAGTCAACAGCAGTTGGGTCAGCAAGGAGCCAGCACTGTGGGCTCTGAGTAGTTCTTCCAGTGACAAAGGAAAAAAAAGCCCTTCTTGCTGAGGTTTTCTGAGCACCTTCAGAAGCAGAGATTCAGAGGAAACTGAGCTGGGAAGAGCCCTGTTCCCAGCTGGAGAACACATCCCATCCCACGGGCAGGCTCTGCGTGGCCCTGGGCTGACCCACACGAACTTCAAGCCCTCGAAGGCACAGCTGACCAGAACAACCTGGCAGAGTCTACTGCACTTAAACCCCTTCAGACACCCACAGCTTTTAACTGCCAGCCCTTCCTTCCCTTTGGCTGCTCTGCAGACACCGAATTTCTCTTTCCTTCTCTCCATGTGACACCCCAGGGCCTCCAGGAGTGGCTGAACACAAAGACAAAGCACTTTCTGCAAAAAGTAACCCGAACAGAGCAGCATTCTCAGCTCAATCCAACGGTCAGGGCCTTCCAGGGATGGACTGGGGTGGGAATCTGACCTTGTAGGAGAAGGAGTCCGTGTGTGGCTGCACAGAAACTGCTGCCGTGGCCAAGGGGAGCTGCTGGAGTTGCAGATTCGGGCTGTTGCCTCCTTCCATTTTGGTTCTTTGGAGTGTTTGCTTTTCAGCCTCCCTGATGCAGGAACTTCTCCTTAAAGAAGAGACGTGGACCTTGCTGGAACCAGCTTTTGGTGCCTCTCCTTCCCATCCATCCTGTTTCCTCGGCCAAGCAGCAGCCAGTCCAGTGAAGCACAAATTCTCTGCAGCCTCTCAGTGCTCTCCTTCCCCACCAGCCCACACTGAGACAGAACAGGCAGAAGGGCAGATGAGCCACTGTTTGCACCGGTCAGTGGAGCAGCAGGGTTATATTCCTCCAAGGTGATGCTAAGGATAAAGAAATAATAATCAAAATTAAAAAAAGAATTAGATCAAATTAAACTGGCGGTCCAGAAACCTGCAGTGAAATCCTGCTGAAGGTTAGGCCGCTGAGAAAACTCCCTGGAATTAAACTCGCAGCAGAGAATGCAGATTTTAAATGTCTTCTTACAAACCTGGACAGAAGCTCCCACAGACTTGGCTTTACAAAGAGCTCTGAGCTGGCTGGGCCCCAGGGGTGACACACTCAGCTGGCACTTAACAAGCACCACAAAGTCTCTGAAGTCCTGCGAGAGCTGCTTTTCGTTCTCCTCCCGCCTGTACCCCTGGGGTTTGTTGAGGACCACATGAGTCACCCCATCCCCACGTGCTGGGGATGACAGAGCTGCTCGCAGCGCTCATCCCAGTGCAATCCCTGTCAGCAGTGGGGAGCCGGAATTCCTTGGAGTCAAAACTCGCTGTAAATGTCTGGCAAGCACCACACCGGGTCTGTCCGAGCTCCCTGCACGCCGTGATGGCTCCTTCTCCCTCAAGGGAGCACCGGCATCACCCCTGCCTGCTGTGGAGGGAGATGCGGCTTTACAGCCAGACAGGGGGTGATCCCCCACCCGTGACGCGTCCTCAGGCCGTCAGACCCGCGGGAATGGAGCACACCGAGCACCCCAGCCCGGGACGCTGCAAACTGAGGCAGCCGGACCGGCCCGTGCCGGGCTGCGGGTGTCCCCACACACCCCCCGGGCCGGGCCGCCCTGCCCTGCCCTGCCCAGCCCCAGGCTGTTCCCCGCCGAACCCTCCGGCGTCCCGGGCACACCGCGGGGGGCCCCGCCACTCACCTGTCCCTCACCTGTCCCTCACCTGTCCCTCAGGTGCGGACCGTCCCTCCCCCGCCGCCCCCGGCCCCGGCCACAACTCCGGGTCCCGGTCAGCGCCGCGGGCCGTCCCCGCCCGGCTTCTCCGATTGGCCGCCAGCGCCGTCAATCTACGGCCGTGCCCCAGCCGCGCGCGGGGATTGGCTGCCGTGCGGGGGCGGGATCCAGCTCAGCCAATGGGCGCAGAGCTCTGAGGGGCCTGGCGGAAGGAGCCGCGTTCCTCCGCTCGCTTGGGGCGGGGTGGTCCCACAGGCCCTTCCCGGGGCTCCGGGGCAGCTCTCCGGTCTAGGACCGCAGGGGCAGGCGCGGGTCCCCGCCCTCCCCCGGTGGGGCCCGTCCCTCCCGTGCGCCTTGGGTACAGCGACAGCGGAGGGTCCGGGTGGCGCAGCAACAGCCGCCTTAAGGCGCATGCGCCAAGCTCCTCCGTGGAGCCACCTTAAACCAGCCGCTGCGGCTCTGAGAGCTCGCCTGTGATTGGGCGTCCGCTGCCACTGCCAAAGTAACGGGCGCGGTGATTGGAGGAGAGCGGGGCCGGCGGTTGTCACGGCAACGGGGTGTCCGCGTTCCTTCCGCGCCGGGGGCCGGGGATGGGCCGGGGATGCACCGGCAGGTACCGGCAGGTACCGGCAGGTAGCGACCGCACACCGCACCGGGGCGGGGCAATGGGGTGTGCGCGGTGCTCCCCGCGCTGCCTCAGCAGCTCAGGTACCGCCCTTCCCGGCATGCACCGCGCCGCCTCACCTGGGCGGGGCGTGGCCCTGCGGCGACTTCCGGTATCGCCACCCAGGGCCTCACCTGAGGCTTCACCTGAGCCCTGTGTCCCCTGAGCCATCGCCCCGTGTGCTGGCAGCTCTCAGGCTGCACCAGAAATCCCGGTGCCACGCTGAGCAGGGACACTGGAATGGGCTCTGAACTGGATTCCTGCCTTCCCACGGGTGCTCAGGGATGTCCCGGAGGACGAGGCAGTTCAAGCACAGAAACACCGCTCGCTGACACGTCCCCAAAATAAACAGCGTTTACAGCACAGCTGAGGAGTAAAGGCCCCAGCCACTGGAAGGTTTTTTACTCAAGGCGTAGCAGAGGGTCCGTTAATGGAACAAATCAAGTCATACCTCGTACTATTTATATTCACAGCAGGTTAGAGCTGTTTGAGGTCCTAAATTTCTCTTCTTGGGGACAAACCAGCACAAGGATTAAGAAATGCCGTCAGAGCATGGCGTGGCCTGTGGCACTGCCCAGCTCCTCATCCCACCACCTCCCCTGTGACTCAAACCTCTGCCCTGCAATTGCGGGGCTCAGCTGAAGGCCTGTGCTGTCCTTGCTCACAATCCCGCTTCTAATTCCATGGATCGGAAGGGACCTTAAAGACCATCCACCTTCCACTATCCCAGGTTGCTCCAGCCTGGCCTTGGACACTTCCAGGGATGGGGCTTCTCTGGGCAGGATCTGGTGCCTCGGTGTTCAGCATCTCCCCTCAGCTTTTCAGTTTGAGGAGGGTCATCCCTGTGGTTGTTCAAGTCCCTGACTCACTGAATGAGGACAATCTGCAAAAGTGATTTACAGAACTGAGTCACAGCCCATTCAGCACCAGCAGAGCTTCCAAGGGCTCTTCTTTCCCTCCCCCCAATTTGCTTCTTAAATAAAACAGGAAAATGAAATGCAGAAGTGGCTGCTGATTTCCTGGCTGGAACACTGCACTAATGTTAGATTTGCCTTTCTCTTGCACGTCCCATTTAAAAATGAAAGCTGGGCTTGGATTTGCATTTTCCTGTATCTCCATATTCAGAATCTCGTCATCACTGGCTGTTCCTTTGGGGTTTCAAGATTTCCTCCAGTCCTTATGAACACCACAGGAAAGTGATCTCAAACTAGGGGGGAAAAAAAGGGATTTAAATCTCAGTCAAAGAGATTTCAGTATAACCAAGCGAGTGACAAAAATGTTTGAATTTTAAGCCTCTGTTTAGAGGTTTTTTTGCCAAATGATAATGATCCTGAATAGCAACTAAGTTAAGGTCGTTAAGTTACCTTTGTAATCACGGCTGATAACGGGATGAGAAAAATGGTAATTCAATATTATTGGTTCGTTTGTGCCATCTCCCCATCTCCCACCCACCCAGCTCTGGCCCTGCTCCCATTTCTCGTGTCTTTGAGCTCTCCAGGACACACACACAGAGTCACACACACACACGCTGGGTTTTTTTCAGGAGCACATTTAAAGAAATCGGTGGAGTTAATGCCCGTGCGCTGACAGCACAAGGTGACCCCTCCCATCTTTTGCTCTCCTTCCCGCTGATCCCTGGTTTTCAGGAATTCCCTGGGCACGGCCCTGTCTGGCCAGCAGAGGGAAGCAGAAAGACGCTTTCAAACCCCCGCGATTCCCCAGCCTGCCCTCGCCCGCGCTCCTTTTCAAGTCCAGCCAAGACTCTCAGGTGCCAAGGGCCTCCTGGGCTTTTTGGATCCACCTTTCAAGCTACTTCCTCAGCTGGTGGAAGGAGGATGCCCTTCCACAGCCTCCTGCTGTCTGGTGACTACGTGGTAACCTCAGAACTCCAAAAATCACTGACATGAAGGATTTCTGAAACTTTGCACCGGGTATGTAAAGCAGGTGAATCAAGGAAGTGTTTGACATCTTCCCTCTTTCTTCTTCTGCCTTTGGCATCTTCTCTTTCGTCTTCTTCCTTTGATCTCCTCCCCCTTGCTTGTCTCGCCCATCTCAGCGATATCAGGAGTGTTTTATCTCCGCATGGAATAGCAGCAATCAAGGATGGAAAGGACAAAAAGATGAGGGGGAAATGATCAAGGTGGAGAAGTTGCTTAAATCCCTTCTGCAGGCGCCGTCAGTCTGCCTGGTCAGCTTCCAGCAGTTCCAGGTGACCTGGTGCTGAGCTGGGACTGAAAGAGAAGAGGCAGAGTCTGGAGGCAGCTTCTCAAAGCACTCCCTTCCCTTTGAGAATTTCCTGTTGGAAGGGCAGAGCGGGCAGGGAGCCAAACCACAAAGCTACTCGAGGGCTTGGCTGGTTCCTTCGTGGGCTTTAGCCCTGGAGAAAGGTTCCTGCAGCAGCCTGGGGAGGGGAAGGGTGGGATCCAGGAACACCAGACCCTTTGGGGGCTGCTGACTTTAATTCTCTCCTGTGTCCTCCCCAGCACGAGCCATTCCGGAGCACGTTCCTTTAGGCAGGGAGAGATGCCAGGACATGAAGTTTACCCACTTGTAATTTAGGCAGTGTAAGGAGCTTATTTGCTTCTCCCTCCCTGACCTAGAACACCCAGCAGGTGAGTTGACCCACTTCTGTAACTCTGCCAGTTTAGCCCTGTTTCCACCCATCCCTGCAGCTCCCAGGGGACACCGGGGGAAGCTGTTCCTGCTGGATTTACCTCTCAGCACAGTGGTCCTCGCGTTACCAAACCACAGTTCCAGGCGTTCTGAGGGCACCTTGAGGTAAAACCTCCTAGGGTGTGGAGAGATGTCTGATCTCCAATTACTTCCAGCAGCACTGAGGTGATGATGGACATGCCAAACCCGGAGCTGGATGCACTGGATGGGAGAAGGGCTCTCCGTGGCTGCCTCCCCGACACGTGCTGTCCTGGAAGGTGCTAATCAAGAACGTGCTGCCAGAGCAGTAACTCCCCCTGTGGGGCAGGGCTGGGCACGGAGCTGCATCCCAGGCTCAGCAGGCTGGTCAGCAGGAGCAGCCAAGCCTGGCAACACCAGGGGAACGGAGCTTGCAGATGCAGGTTTTTTTATCAGCTGCTTCGGGATTTTAGTCGTCGGTTCCAGCACGTCGGGCTGGTCTTGCTTCCCTCAGCACAAGCCTCCTGTCCAGGGTGGAGAACCTCAGGCACGTGGCAGGGCCACCAGGAGCAGGGGCAGGGGCTGTTCTGCTGCTGGGGGTTGATAAGGAATAGCTGGCTCAGGATCCCGGCTCCTCACCCCACAGCCACAAACCTCCTCCTGTCCCTTCGGCACCCCGCGAGCGTCACGTGCGCCGAAGTGAAGCCCTGCAGGAAATCCCCCCAGTTGGATCGCGCACACCTCAGACTTCGGTCAAGTCCTGAAGCCTTTTCCTACAAAGCAAAAGAGGTGGAAAGGATTACTCGTGTCCATCTGCTCGATGAGTGGCGTGTTTCCAAGAAGGGCTGAATGCACGGGAATTACGGGTGCACGGGAGAGCTGGAGGCCGGTTCCTCGGGATCTGATTCCTTGCAAAGCTCTTCCAGCTTTCATGGAGGTGGCACATATTTGGGGTTTATTATTTTTAGCACTGCTGCACTTGTCCGTGCACGCAGCAGGGACAGCTCAGGAAAGCAGCCTGGGAAGTGACTCGCCCGTGATGTCACCATAAATCAGCACCTTCTGCAGCAGGAGCACTGCCTGCCCACTCCCAGCTCCTCTTCCCCTTTGGAATTTTGCAAGACCAAGCACAGCAGGAGCCTTCCATTCCTCTCTCCATTCCTCCCCCTGCCATTCCTGGTTGTTTCTTAGGGGAGATCAAGTCATTCCGGAGTTGCTGCTGCTGTGGCCCCCAGCACAGGTCCTGCCTGGATGGTGTTTTCAATCAACCCCTTGCTCATCCTGTGCAGGCTTCCATTTTCCCCCTTTGAACCCTGCAGCCTCCTGGCTGATCCTGCAAAACCTTCCACGCAGTTAAATCCCCTCATCCACGAGTGCAATAACACCCAAACTGCTTTATTTCCTCCTCTCAACTGCACTTTGCCTTGTTCTCCACTCCCAGGCATCCTGTTCTCCCTCCCTCACCGTTACACACGTGCTATTTTGGGGAGGGGGCATCAGATCCCTGCCAGAATCCAACTCTCAAGCCTTCACAACAGGAGCTCAGTTCCTTCCAGAACATCTTCCCTTGGCAACTGGCAGACAAGACAATTAATGAAGCCCACAGGATGCTCTTAAGGGTCAGGAACTCCAGTTCTCCCCCTCCTGCACACTGGAATAATTTCACATTTACATCAGTGCAAAGGTGCTGCTTTCATCTTGCACAGTCCCAGACCTTCCAAGCCCCGCTTTTCCTGGGATTGACAGAAGTAGGACAGGCTACCAAGGGCATCCAGCACTTGATGGGACCAGGTCTGAAAAGCTGGAGGTATCCCATAGGGCAGAGATGGGTTGGGATTCCTTTGGCTCTATAAATAGAATTGTGCCCAGTCCTCCCTTTGAAAAGCCCAGGAAGAGAAGAGAGGCAGGAAAGGTGTGGTACTGCAAATAATGCCTTCTGCCCACATGCTGCGTTAATTAGGCCCAGCTCAGATGTTGCAGTGAGATTTTAGACCTGCTGTGGCTCCCAGTCTCTACAAACTGCCATGTAAACTGGGAGGAATCTGATCTTCCTCGTGCCCAGAAATATCCAGCTTTCCGTGCAACAGGAGACTTGCATTAAAGGATTACAATTTTGAAATTATGAAGACACAGTTAAAACCAAAGCTTAAAATTCACGTGGCTTGGACAACAGTACAGGAAATACAATAATGCCATCAGTGATGGTGCTGGTACACCTTCAGCTGGAATGTTGGTTTTAGTTCTGGCCACGCTCACTCCAAAAGGCAATGGCAGAAATGGATTTAATTTAGAAATAAGAGGTATCAGAGTCCCTGTGAAGACTGAAAACATTGAAGATGTTTAATTTGGAGAGAAGGCAAACAAGATGTATGTGAGGTAACTGAGAAAAGTGAAATAATGAGCTTCTCCCGCACCACATAAACCAGAGGGATATCAGCATAAACTTAAACCCCAGTAAATTTCAACTTGAAAGAAGGAAGTAGTTGTACAAGCAATGTTCATTCTCCCTTTGTAAACCTGGGATGATAATTTACCATGAAAGCTGTCGGGAGCAAGAGATAGAGAAATCAAACAGTAATTAATAGTAGTTCGTTTGTGGAACTCATTATGTACATATGGACACATATGGACTAGATGGACCATTGTTGTGCTCCAGCATTTCTATTCTTAGAGTAATTCCTATAAAAACTGAGAAGGATGAAGGATGAAAAGCAGGGATACACTGGAGCCATCCCCTTACCCTCCATGGTCCATGTGGGATCTTTCTCCTGCCGTAGCAACATCCCCCCTGCCTGGGTGGGTTAGAGGGGGGCTCGAGGCAGGCGAGAGGCACATCTTTACCAGGTTCACCTGTTGAGGTTCAGCCCCAGAGCTGGGGCTCAGCCCTGTGCACACCCCCTGGCTCTGCCTGGGGAGCTGTGCCAGCTCCTGCCTGCGGGTTCGGCTCCTCCAGTCCTGCTGATTCACCCTTGTGCAAGGCACTTAACTGTTCTGTGCCTGCTGCTCCCCGCCCCTGCCACGGCGAGCAGGCTGCTCTGGGGTGCTGTCAGCTTCAACCCACGGCAATTCAGAGTGTTCTCAGGCACGGGAGCTGCTTACAAGGCACAAAATGTTATTAGCCACTGACAGTTTAGAATGACACACACGCTGCTCATGGACTTCTCTGTACCTTCAATGGTGTCTTGCTGGATCCGTCACTGCTTTTGGGTCGCTTTGTTATTTTAGGCAGAGTTTGTGTCCTCTTGTGCACAGCAGCCATCTCCCGGGGATTTGTCCCCTTTCAAACAGGCCTTGGTGCAGACACATCCCTGTGCTGAGACAGAGCCTGTTCACTCTCTGCTATCTGATGACTTTGCAGAGCTGTTTAAGGCCGACTGAAGGCACAGCTTAATGAGCTTGATAAGCTGCCACTCATCAGCTGAGACAACTCCACTGGCTGCATGCACGTTCTTGAAGCAATTCACACTTTTATAGTCATTTGATACAGCTGAAACATCAGCAGAGGTGTCTTACCTCACAGCTGGGGCGTGCAAAGAACACACATCGAGGTACCAGGCTCAGCTGACAGGGGATAATCCTGTTTGCTCACACAGCCCTTACACTGAGACTGTGAACTTTCTTATAATGACTCACTCTGGCTGAGCACCTGCCCCAGCATGTTCTGAGTTGATTAAACTGGTTTGCAGGCCATAATTATTTTCTATATCACAGCATAATGGCTTCGCATCGTATTAATTTTAACATTGTAAGAATTTGCTCCTGGGAACGGCCTTCTTGAATTAATCACTGACTCATGATTTACTGGGGGAGATAATATCTAACCTACAAGAGGCAGAACAGGAAACTATCTATTTAAAAGATGGCAGTGGCTGATAATTTATGGCTATAGACAAAGAGAGATCTGAGAAGAAGGAGTGGACAGATCCTGCAATTTTCGTGGTCACTGCTCTCCCTCAGCAAAAAGGAACTTTTGTCTGGTAACTGGGAGTTCTGCTTTTGAGGCAGTGACAGATGAAAACTGACAAATTTGGGAGGAGGGAAAAAAAGGGAGTGAGGAACAAGAGAACAGAGTCCCAGGCTGTCTTCAATCTTCCGCTCTTGGACCAAAACCCTGTGTTAAAATAGAGGCAGTTAAACATCACAGATTGGAGGCATTTCACCAGCTTAGCATAGGAAACATAAGGGGGAAAAAACCCCAGCGATTCCCTCCTGGCCTGACCTGCTCCCCGGGGACTTGTGGCACCTCCACCCCAGTTAATTAGTTCAGGGCCTCAAAATCTGCGCTCAGTTGGTGCCCTGAACAAAATCAGACACTTAAAACTGACGGAAAATTGTGGATGTGACAGCTGCACACAGAGACACATTTTCTGCCAGAGACTCAAATCCTCGGTGCCTGTGTGAATGCAAACTTTGCATCGTGAGCAGGCACAGAGAGACCTGCCCACACTTGGGAAGCTCTCCCAGATTTTGGGCCTGGTGCTGCCAGGAACGCTGCCATTAGAACCACTCACAACGGAGACAACTGGATTTTTCAGTGTGGGTTTTCCTTTGTTGGGTCATCACCCACAGGAAAAGGCAACTCAAAGGCATCCACAAAGCCATTTTTCTTCCTGAGACAAACCTTTGTGTGTTTCTGCAAGCAAAGGAACACCAGTTCTGGCCAGGCAGTGTTTATGTCCCAAACCACAAGAGGATTTAATTTAGGAAAATTTGGAAAATGGCCTTCTCCAGGTCCGTGAGCCTTGAGCTGGGAGGGGAAGTGTTGCTGCTGATTTTGGTTCTGAACCCCCGTGTTGCAGAGCACCTTAACACACAAATCCAGCTCCCTCAGAGCTTCTCAAGGCACATTTGACATCAGTGCCACAGGACACCGCTGAGTCTCCCTTCCGTGAGCTCTGGGAAGGTCCCTTTGAAGCTCTGCTGAGAAAACCATCTGGAAAACACCCTGGAAGTTTGGCGTAGCCGTGAGGAATCACCAGAGCGCCCCACAACTCGGTTTGAAAGCCAGAGGCTGCAGGAGAAGCCACATTAGTGCATAATGTACCCAGACATCTGCTGCTGGCCCACTGCCTGCTGAGCTTTGAGACCTGCAGTGTGAGGGCACAGAGCTTACCCTCTCAGCTCACACCACGTGGGAGTTCTCCTCCCGTTCGATTCTTTGACATTGCTAACGACCCATTTGTCCTCTGTGCTCCACAGAGTTTGGTGTTGCCTTATCGGTGTCCCTGGAGATCAGCTCTGCCCGGGACAGCACCTTTAAATCCAGCAGCAGCTTCCCCACACAGTTCTGCCACAGCGGTTCCTTTCCCTCTCTCACCTTCCCTGATGGATGCACTCCCCTCTCTCAGTGCCTGGTGTGGGATTTGCATCCCTTCCCTGTCTGTCCTGTCGGTCACTCCGACACTGATTGTCTTCCACACCTCGCTGCAGGTCAGAGACCTCCCACCCAACCAGGAATGAAGATTTATTCCGGAGCCTGCAGCCTCTCAGCCACACAACACAAAGAAAGCTCCTTCCCGGTGAGTCCAGCCTGGAGGACACCCCACTTTCCTGGGATATAGGAAAGCACCTCAGGCAGCAGAACCATCCCAGAGTGTCCCCCTGTCCATCCCGCTCCAGAGGGGCCGGTCACTTCCACAGCTCCACAGGCACTGGCTCGGAGGTGCCTGGAAGGGGAGTGTGGGTTGAGAGCAGCCTGCAGCAGTGGATCAGGGGCCCCAGACACGCACAAACAGTAATTAAATCCGGCACCACCCTGGGATGTGGGAGCAATTTCTTACCCCCGTTGCACAGAGCAAGAAGTCACAGCACACACGACCTGGAAGAAGGTCCCTCTTATCCCAGGCAGAGGCTTTAGACATTTAGGCTGTGCTTGTTTTGTGCCCAAACTCACCCCCAGAGGAGCACAGAAGCTGGGAACCACTGGGCAGGAATGGCAAGGGATGCTCGTGGCTGCCCAGCATGCCAAGGAACCAGGGTAAAACCTGGGGCTGGGAATTAGAGCTGGAGAGAGGCTTGTAAAAGCCTCAAGGACTTCCTTCGAGCCAGAACTGCCATCCCCAAGTGTTCCATCCCACCACTGTTTCAAGGAGATGAACGGAAACTCCCTCCTCCCAAGCCCTCCTGCCCCTTGGAATCCTTCATGGGAAGACAAATAAATCCATCAGCAGATTGTTCAAGAGCATTTATTGTCACCACGCAGTGACCGTTGCCTGGGCCTGAGATTAAGATCAACAATAAATTCCTGACCATGGGAAAAAAAATAACTGAGCCCCTGAGAAAGCCTGGGGCTCTCCTTACCCAACAGGGGTATCTTTACTACATCTTTACTACGTCTCTCAGCACTTGTGCCTCGTAACAGGGGGTTGGTAAAAGAGAGGGAAGCTGCAGGCTGGGAGGGAGGCAATGCCAAGAGGCATTTGATAGGGACAGAGGGCTGGACAAGTTCCTTAAGTCTCTTCTTCTCCCACCGGGCAGAAGTTCTGCTGGACTCTCCCACCTCTCAAAGATCCTCCTTGGCCTGGGCAGTGGGACTTTGTGGACACAAAGGGTCTCCAAAGCAGAGAGACAGAACATGGACCACAGGAAGGGCTCCCTGGTAAACCCAAGAATTGCCCTGGAGTATTTCGCACTGCTAGAGACAGCAAACCACACGTGAACAGCCTTTCTGCCCCCCTCCAGCAGCAAAAGCTGGAGCAGAGATGAGCAAAGGCCATGTGGACACCTGAGGACAGGCACCATTGCCAAGGTGTTTGATTCACTGGTCCATGGGATGTGGGAGCTTTTGTGAATGGGGGACAGAAGATTTGTGATGACACCAAGTGTCCGAATCCTTCCAAGATCAGAGCACGGCACCTCCTGACACCCTCGGATGTCTGATGTCACCCCGAGGGCCTCACAGCAGCAACAGCAGCACTGGAGTTCTCACTTGCCAGCTCCAGCTGGGCTGGTTCATATTTTACAATATTATTTTTCAAGATTTTGAAAGACTGAAAAGAGAGCATGTTTGCAGTGTGAAGGCCATTAAAGCCCCGCTGGCTGTCAGGGCATGTGACAAACAGGTTCTGTGAGTTCTCTGTGTGTGTGTCAAACTGTCCCATCACTCTGGCTGTTGGTACAACAGATATTCCACCTGCAGTGTTTCTCTGTTGGAGGGAGGGGCACAAGGGGAGCACTTGCAGGGGGTCAGGGTGGCTTCTCACGGCACAGAGCCTCGTGCCCCAGCTCAGAGCAGCATCACGGAGCCCCTCGGGTTTGCACCCCCCTGGCTGGCCTGGCCTGCCCTCCCCAGGCTTCTCCCTGAGTAAAGCTGAGTAAAACAGGAGGAGAAACGCTTCCTTGCAATCAGGAGTGCCCGGGGAAGCAGGAATGGGTTAAACATACCACCCTGACAGGGACAGGGACAGGGACAGGGACAGGGACAGCCCACCAGTCGAGCCCACTCCACGGGGACAGGGCACACGGCTGGGGAGGGCAGAGCTGACACGGGCGCTGCAGATGCTGCCACAGAGCCGTCTCCTGGAGCCCAGCAGCTCTTCCCTGCCTGGATGCCGAGCTGGTCGCAGGGTGGAGGCAGAGCCCAGCTCAGAGGGGCGGATCGTGTCCCTCGGTGCCCGCTGGCTGATGGTTGCCAGGGGCGCAAGAAACGTGATTTTTTTTTTTTTTTTTCAGTTAGTGGGACCCATTTCTCGCCCCGTTTATTTCTTCTAAGATTCCTAAGTCCCGGGGAGGTCGCTGAAGGGTGGCAAAGCAGACGGCAGCTGTGATTTCCAGCGTTTGAACTCACTCAGGTGGGGGTTTTGTCCCAGCCCCAGGCAGTGAGGGGACACACCGGTGGCATTTGTCTCTCCCGAGCCCTGGTGGCAGCGCAAACAGGGAAATGGGGTTTTCTGGAGCCACGTCCAGCTCATATCCCAGACTTTCAGTGCAGTGCATGGACATGCCAGCTCCCCAGAGCAGCCCTGCTGACTCAGCCGGGACGGGATCCCCAGACAAGGAGCCCGAGGAACGGAGCCAGGCAGGGCGTTCATGCTGCAGATCAGACCCACAGTGGGTAAGGATGGTGGCTCATTAATTAAACAGGGAGGGGATGGGGTAGAAATACCCTCAGCAAGTGGTACAGAAACGCCCCCTTTAATTTTCATCAGTCTTTCATGCCGATTTGATCAGAAACTCTGCAATAGCACGTCAGGGCACGGAGGGGACAAGGGGACACCATCACCACAGCCACAGCCCTGCACGTGGCCTTCCCTCTGCTTCTAGAAAAAATAAACACATCCCTTTTCCACTCTAACCCGAAAAGAGGGAAAGAAAATTCCAGCATTGCTGAGCTTAGAGGTGACCTGAGCTCTTTGCCCACGAGAACCCACAGAACTACAGAACGAACAGTTCTTACAGCACCTGCACAGCTACAGAGACAACAACACACGGAGAACTGTTCTGTGCTCTACCCAAAGAGCAGGCCTACCTGAGGCTAGAGGCTTCACAACTAAATCAGTCAGCGGCTGATACAAAGCCACACAGTCCCACGGGCTGGGGGTTCTAATGCCTGTCTCACCCACCAGAAATTCAGTTATCCGAACCGAAGGCGCTACCTGGGCATACAGGTGAGACAGCAGAGCTGGGGGAAACCCTCAGCAGCTTTATGACAGGTTTCCACACTGCAGAGCAGGTGCAGGCAGGGTTTCATTTTCCCATCTTTAATCCTCTCCTCCGATACCCAGCGCGGTGCCAGGGCTTCTCCGGGCACAGCACGTGGGTGTCCCAACAAAAACACAGGATGCTGCTTTTCCCTTTATAGCCCTTGGAGAACCACACCACACACAGAGCTCCTTGGCTGCCTGGCTGATGATGCAAGGAATGAATAAGCACGAATAAAGACACAGAAACTGGGTGTTGCTTGCAGAAGTGAAGAGCAGAGCCCTCCGCCCAGCGCTGGGGATACCAGAGCTCTTGCACAACTCAGCTCACAGGCTGCTGCTGCTTCTTTTTTGGATGCATCCCTGTCTTTGTGGGCACTTGCTCACCAGGAGTACTTTGGAAGTGTTCCTTCCTCCACAGCTGCAAGGGGGGAAGTGGCTCCCAGCAGGACTGGGATGCCAGGGTGGGATTCCTCCATCGGCATTTCCCCCAAACCACAGCGCACAGTGAGCAGTCCTGTCCTCAGCCTAAAAGGGCTGGCTCACTGATAGCTCAGCAGCTAATTGGTTCTGTGAACTGCAAAATGGCCATTAGCTACAGCTGGTTTGAAAGCTTCCAGTTTTGTAGTTGTCGAATAATGAATACAACTCATGGGCAGTGCAAAAAAAAAAAAAATCCCCTCCTCTGTGTTTTCATCTGAGAACAGCAGGGCTGCAGGCTGACTGTGCCATTCCATAGGGAATGTTACCCTGGGGGTGATGGGGGGGCATCCTGAGCAGGGTAGGAACAAGGGAGAAGGGCAGGAGGGGGGCAGATCTTGGAGCTCAGGGATGGGCTCTGGGGTCTGTCACAGCGCCCTGTGCAGAGCGCACGTCCAGCCCCTGCAGTGCCCATCTCCCAGACCAGTTCACTTCGTGTTCCCGACTGGAACACGAAAAAACCAGCTCCCAGCCGCCCGGGGCAGCCCCTCCTGTGTCAGCACAAGCCCTTTGCACAACACAACTTCTCCCACTTTCACACGACCTCTGCCCGCCGGGGGTGAATCGCCTCCGCCGCGCTCGTATCTTGATCTTCAGAAGGAACTGGTGGGCTCCGGGCGAGGAAGGAGCCAGGAATGCTCTCGCATATTTTGGGAGCTCTGCTTTGCGCAACCTTCGCCTTGGCTGGGAGGGACGAGCGATACTGAGCCAGTCAGCAAAAACACCCACCTCTGGGTGGCAGCGGGTGGAGGCTCCGCTGCGGCGCTGCCCTCGATCAAGCGGCGCTTCCCTGCCCGCAGCAGTCACGGGCACTGAAACCCTCCCAGAGCCGGGATCACCCAGGAAAAACTCACGGTTTTCTGTCCCCCCACCGATCCCACCGGCAGAAAGCCATTTGGGAGGTGCAGACTCAGGGAGCCGCAGCCGGGACGCTGCAGAGAAATCCAGCAAAATCCAGCTCTGTTCTGCCGGGGAACCCGAGGCTGCGGAGCGAGGTGGTTTTTTGCCGCCGTAAATCAGGAGTAGTGCTGCTCGAGTCGCTGGAGCCAGGGAGAAGAGGATCAGGTGGGGGATTCCTGGGGCGGCTGGTTGGAACTGGAGCTGAAGCTCTGCTGCGGGAGGGCTGTTAGGCACAGCCTCGCAGAACCAACAGTGAATCAGAGAAATCCTGCTGAAGAAGGAGTTTGTGATGTGAAATGAGGCACTGCAGGGTGCCGGAGAGATCTCAAAGGTCGATAAGCCTTTAACTTATCTGAACTTCGTCTTAGAGGCCTCTACCAACACTTAGGTAACCCAAAATTCACCACCCTGGTGCATTTCTTTCCCAGTGAAAGCAGAGGTGTTCTCTCTTCCCCAGTCATGGGGCCTCAGGTGCATCTTTAACGTGACAAGGAAAAGCAGAGGATGAAGATGAGGGAGTAGGAAAGGCCCCAGTTTCAGAGGATTAATTAGAATACACAAGGGCTCCCCTTGGCAATGGGTTACCTCAATAGGAATCAGCCACAGGCAGTTCTAGCACAGGGGTGAAGGACTGAGAGCTGGCAGAGGGAGGAGTTCCAACAGTCCGTGCAGGACAGGGAGGAGGATCATCCACGGCTGCCCATGGAACGTGCGCTGCAAAACCCTCCTCGAGGCCTTTGGGTGCCTCTGAGGTCACGTCTCTGCCCTGGCTCCTGCCCAGCCCATCCCAACTCCGACTCCAGAGCTGGGTGAAACAGCTCATTTTCCGTCTTTGAACCTTTATTACTACGGAATATCCAAAACAACAAAACCAACAACACAGTTACAAAAGGAGTTCACGGAGAAATGTGAAGCAGCCTGTGTTTGAAATGCTCTGTGTCACCGTACCGAGTCCAATATAAAACAATGCATATTTATACACATATAAAATATAAAAGGAACAGAAATGTATAAACAAGGGCTGTGGAGGCCTTGGTGGTATTTACAGTCAGAGATGTGGCAGGGAGGGGGTAGGAGCAGGCAGTGTCCGTTCAACAGGGAGCTGAAAATGCATCTGTGAGAGTCTCCGTGACAGAGAGAAGCTCAGAGCTAGAAATGGTCTGAAGGTCCTGGGGCCTGGGAGAGACCCAAGACCTGCGGTTGGATCAGTCACAGCCAAGGCCACCGGCTCTGCTCTCTGCCCATTAATGTCACTTCGTGTTCCCCAGCTCTGAAACAGCAGGTCGGAAGGGAATAAAATAAAATTTAAAAAAAAAATAATAATATAATAAGAATAAACCCAGCAGAGCCAAGTTCCACGTTCACATCCATCTCTGATCTCGCAGCAGTTTTGTGGCCCGGCCCCCGAGGCCTCCCCTCGAGGCCGGGGGGTGTTCAGGTCAGGGCAACAAGAGGGGGCACGAGGCTGAGCTCCGTAGGCTTGGAGGGAAGTCCCAGGAAGTGCTGCCTGCGGCTCTTTAGAGCTCCTTGAGGATGACCTGGAACTTGTTCTCTGCTTCCACCACGTCCAGCAGAAAGGCCATGTGGTTGCTGTAGTGCTGGATGATGTTGTTGTCCATGTTCACCAGGATCCTACGGGAGAGGGAGAGGGGCTGGGTCAGAAGCAGCAGGTTGAAAGCAGCTCCACTTTACCCAGTCCAAGGGGCTTAGCCACCGCTAATCAATTAATTAACTGATTGATTAAAGCCACAGCAAAACACAAAGGAAGGTCCTGCTGAGCTTTACACAGCTCTCCCTGATGTGCCTTGGCCCAGCATCGGCTCCACAGGCAAATCCCCCCTGGATTATCAAGGAGTGAATTCAGAGCAGAACTGCAAATCCCTCCCTGTGCTCCAGGGATCCCAGCCCTGCTGCAGATCCCTCAGCTTCCCTGAGCAGGAATGAATTCCACGGAGACACGAGGAAAAGGAAACATTTCAAGGGCAGATTCAAACCCCAGGCTGTGTTTCTGTGCCAGGCAGGAGCCCCTCGTTGCTGGAACGGGAAGGGGCAGCCTGGCATCACCCCACAGTGTTCCCATAAATCAGTGTGAAATTTGGAGGGAACAAAGAACAAATGCTCTTTCTTTGCAGGAAGCACAACCCCCCCTCCACCCCCCAGGTTCCCACTGGGGTCATTAGTGGGGCAAGAGCGTTAATTGTGCAATGCTCCTCAAGCCAAGATTAAGCAGGAGAAAGGCTGAGCCTCTGACAAATCCAGCAGCTCAACAAGCACAAACACGGGGCTCTGGTGTCCCCCAGGGAACTCCTCGTGTTCCCAAGGGTGGGATGTCACAAAAAGCTTTGCAGCAGCAGAGCTGCTCCCTTTATCTCTGCCTATCTCGGTGCAGGAAGCCAGAGGAGTCACCTGGGCCTCCTGCTCCCGGTGCTTCCATCTGATTTCCCAACCACAAACGATCCCAGGCGGCGTTGATTGGGAATCTGAGCCCTGCATTGTTTTTCTAGACCAAACCTCACCAAGATACGGAATTGCTTGTTATTGCTCCTGAGTCACCCTGGGCCAGAGTTCATCTGCGTGAACCCCGTGGCTGGGGCAGGACCTCACCTGCCATCAGGCCAGGCAGGACCACTGGGCTTCACTTCTTTCCACCAGATGAAGATCTGCCCCCTAAGCTGTAATTACCAAGGGACGATTGTTTAGGGTGGAGCAATGGGATGAAATTATTGGAAATTAAATCCGGGGGAGCAGGAAACGGGGCCTGACCCTGCCATTGTACCACACTGGAGGCATCTTGTATCTCCCTCACACTTCAGCAATAACTTCTGGCACCGGTCACGTCCAGCTTTCATCAAACCAGGTGTCAAAATCATTTATTTGAACTCGTTTCCAGGCGTGGCCTTTGCTCTTCATCAGATCATCTTTGCTCCTCCATCTCGGGGAAGAGCTGGAAGGACACCTGCCTGTTTTCCCTCCCAGTCATTATTAAACAACATTCACTAAGCATCAGATCAACTAACGAGCAGGACCGAAGCCAAACAAAGCCGAGGTGGCCTCTCCCCCGAAGCGCTGCCGTTTCCTGGTCCGCCTGCAAACTCATCGGGGCTGGGGCCTCTCCTGCCTCGCACCCGCTGACAGTCAGCCGGGCCGGGACGCTCCAGCCCAAGCTGGAGTCACCTCAGAGGAGCTGCTGGCCCGATGACAGCCTGGTGACCTGCGGTGGCCACACCGCACGCCCGAGCTTGGGCTCAGCCCTGCGGCTGGAGCAGCGAACCGGCCGCCCCTGCCCCTCGCAGTGGTTCTGCTCCCAGGGCAGACTCGAGGCCCTCCCTGGCTGCAGGAGCAGGGACAGCCCTCCTCTCCTCCACCAGGGCTGGTCTCCTTCTTTTTAGGGAGAAAATGTCCGTTTCTGGGGCTAAGGGGTGAGCAGCATCTGACAGAACTGAGGGCCCCGAGCTCAGGAGCAGGTGGAAGAACGTCCTGACAAAGCTGGACACCTCACTGCGGCCCATCCCTCATCCTAAAATTAGGACCACGTTGAAAAAGACGTTTTTTAAAAGGGAAAGGTTGCTCGGTTCTGGATTTAGAGCTGAGGCGGCTCCGCTTCCCAGCTCAGTGACACATCCCAGCGTGGAGGAGCAGGCACTGCCTCTCTCCCACCCTGCAGCTGCCTCCAGGCCTCCCTTCAGCTCTGCCCCCACGGAGCAAACCGGCTCAGCCCCCTGGCATCGAGGTATGGTGACACCAAGCGAGGTGGAAGATCCCACCCAGGAGCTTTAGGACTTTCTCACGCCACTGCCAGCGGGAAGCAAATGCAGAATCAGGGCTAAGATCCCAAGGGCCCTGCTGTGACACAGAGAACCTCTCTGGGCCGTGCTGGTGGGAGCAGAAGAGCCGCCCGACGCGGGACCTGTCGCCAGCCTCGTGTCTCTGCCTCTCCCCGTGCTCAGGGCTGGGCCGGGGCCAGCAACAACAATGAGTTCATCTCCCAGGCATTGCTGCTGCTGCCCAAGCCTGATGGTATCTCCCTCACTCTGCAGGAAGGGCTCTGAACTGGGCTCTGTGAAGAGAAGCCCCGGCGGTTTGTGAGTCGTTCCCATTCCCTCAGCTGCAGGGAGAACTCGGTGCCAGAGCTGGGGACGGCACAGAGGGGGTTCTCAGCCCACAAAGCACCTCTGAAAGTAGCACTTGGCTCCAGGTGGAGAGCCCTGCCCTCCAGGGAACACCCAGCAGCTCCTCAGCTCCTGCAAACCCGCATCATTCCCTGCCAGCCAGGGGGCAGATCCACAGGGATCCGTCCCTAACGTTGGAATAACCTGAGAAACCGTTTCACATCTACTGCCAACCTCACCTCAGCAGTGCCTCACGTGGGACCTGCCTGGGCCCTGGGGCTGCCCCAGGACCTGCAGTGCCCAGAGGGGTCTGATCCATCACCTCCCTGCTCTGGGGGTGGGATGGCACAGCTGGGAACAGACCCATCTCCCTCCTTTCCTCCTCTCCCTGAGCCAGCACAGGATCCCCCCCCTCCCCGAGCCAAGGGCATTTCAGAGAAATGGAGGAGCAAACATTGATCCCTCTTTGATAAGTTCTCCATAACCTCGGGCTTTTAGACTGAGACACAAAAGATCAGCCATTAAACTACCCAAACAATTCCTCCCTCACCCAACTTCCTTTCCGTGGAAGACTTCACCCTCCAAACAAATATAGTACAACCAGGCATTATCCCAAATCTTTAAAGCCCAGAGAGATCTGAGTTTTATATGCTCCAAATAGCACAGCCTGACATGGCTTTGCCTTTTATTATCTTGTTAAAATGCTGTTTGAGCCTATGGCAGGGTCCCAGAGAGGATGGGGGGGTTTGGAGGCACAGCACGAAAGCAGATGAGAGATTAGCTTACCCTCTTTTGCATTTTTTGTAGACTTTATAAATGCTTTCTTCAGGAAGCCCATACTTTTCTGAAATCTGTGAGAGGAAACATGGCAAATCTTTGTACTTGTAAAATGAAATTCCCATGATAAAAATCAAAGATAACACCAAGCCAGGGGTGTTCAGCAGCAAAGGATCCCCCCTCCCTGTTGCTCAAGAAAAAAAGGGGCCAAAGCCACGATCTGAACATTCTCCTGGGCAAGTTCAGTTTGGGTCTTAGGATGACAGGAGGTTTGTAGGTTTCTCCCAAGCATTTTCCATAGAGGTTTTTTCACTCTTTATGGTGAAGGACAAGATGGCAAAGGATCCCCTGCGCTGACGTTTTTCAAACTCTCGGTTTTTAAAAGTTTGTCAAACCAGCAGAGCTGAAGGTGCAGCCAATAAAGCCACCCCAGATCTGGGAGGTTTATTGTTTGCTTCCTTCCCAGCAGTCTCCAAGGAGAGCTGGGCTATCAGAGATGCTGCTGACAATTATCACAGAAATATGTCTGTGCTCCTCCAACGCGGCCAGGGAATTCCAGCGGGAGGCCAGAGCTGACTCCAGATCTCACATCTCCAAGCCTTGGGAACGGAAAAGGTGTTTTACGGTGGAAAATATGAATGTGCCGTCACAGGAGGAGATTCTGTTGTGCTCTGAGCAGAACATCTTGCCGTGAGGTGTGTTCCAACACAGCCCATGCCAGGAGCTGTTGGTAGAACTCACACTTTCCGTTTCCATTCCCAAGATGGAGCAAGACAGGAGATGGGAGCAGCCTTACCTCCGCCTTGCTCTGTACCCCAACACCATTCCCTTTTGCTCATTCCCCAGGAGGGGTTTGAGAGCACTTACAGCTGTCCTGAGGCCCTGGAGATCCGGTGTCTTCAACATGAGGGCATCAAACACTTCCTCCGACTCCCTGCGCACGTACAACAGCACTGGAAGAGAGGAAGGGCAAGCGCTGAGTCGGGGATCACCCCAGCAGGGTCCCACAGCCATGTGGCCTGGGCCAATTCAAGATCCAAGGTTTGCCTGATCCCAGTGAGTGCCCCCCCTCCCAGGGATTACCTCTCTGGGGATCCTCTTCCTTGGTTTGCTTCGGAGGAACCGGGTCAAACTCGTCGGTGAAGGAGGCGCCGCTCCGTTTCAGGGGCAGCCTGAGCCGAAGGAAACAACGCTCTCAGGAGGACAGAACAACAGCAGCCAGCAAAATAACCCCAGCACTGAACTTCTGACTGAACAGCCAATTACCCCAGCAACCAGCCAGCAATTAGGTATGGGCCTGTAATTACAGCAGCAGGTGTCCACCAGAGCTGTGACTTCCTGCCTAAAGCCCACGGGGAGCTTGGAGAGGACCCACAAAGGGTTTGGTGTCACACCAAAAACCAAAAGTCTTTTGCACCCTCACGTCGTTTTTTCTCTGCTGATATCACCAGACAGTGGATCACGGGGGAGATGCTGGTTCCCCCCTCTTCAGACACAGCACAAGTGTGATTTCTACTTCATTCCAGTTTATTTGACAGCCTCTGGTTACTTGAACCCTCCAGTGATATTTATTTTCCCTTTCTAACATTATCTCAGTGAGAACAGCAGGACAGTCAGGGACCAGCTCATGCTGGAGGGGCTCAGTGGCAGGCACGGAAACGGATCTGTGTTTCTGCAGCCCTCGAGTCCATCCTGGGCCCAAGTTTAACACACTCTGACCATCAAGAGCATCAGGGAGACGCTGTGCCATGTTATCTTGCACCCCTGGATACCCTGCCTGTGGATACCAACCAGCCATGACGATCCCAGAGGAAGGGAAATGCACATAGCTGCACCCTTACCTGTTTGCAGCGTTGGGAACAGCAGGAGGGAGCGCCTGAAATGGAAAAGGAACGTGGATCTGTGAGTTTGCACAGCATCACTGTGTGCCAGGCAGGCTGGGCTGAGGCCCAGTTTAAACATGACCTCCCTCCTCCCAGCCCATCAGTTTCCCTCCACAATTAACCCCAAACATCCGTTTGCGTTTCTCAGATCAGATGAAATCCGATGTAAAGAACTTCTCTTTCTGACAAAGTGGGCAGTTGTTTGTGAGACAGGGAATGCTGGTGGGCTCTGAAGGACACTGGGTTTAGGTTTCCTTCAGCTCAAAGGGGTAGAGAGGGGCAGAGATGTCCCACACAGGCAGGGACTGATAATCACATTTTTCTGTAGTTCCCTTTCCACTGGTATTTTTGCTACCACTCCAGTCCTCTGTGGAAGTGCAGGTGATGCCTGGAAACCACAGGAATACCTGGCTGGGAGGAACCTGGCAAGGTTACCTTGCCCATCGCTGCTGCCTGACTGGGCCACTCCCGACAGCCGCGTCTTCAAGTTCACCGCGTTCCCACAAAGAACCGTGGTTTGGTTTTGGGATCTTTGCACGACACAAGCCATGTGTAGGAGACTGACCAGCCTGGAAACGATGGGGGTGGCAGGGGAGGGCAGCAGGCTGGTTGTTTTCCGCAGGGACTCACCGTGCCACACCTCTGCAGGCTGGAGAAGTGGACGTTGGGGATGAACAGGACCGGCTGCGTTTCCAGGTCGGTCTCCGGCCTCAGGAACGTGATCTCATTCCCTCTGAAGCCAGAGAGCAAACAGCCTTTCAGACCTACAGATGGAAAGTCCAGTTCATCTCAGTTCTGACAGGCCCCGTGAGAGGCAGCTACAAGAGAGAGGGGAAAGCGCCTTCCCAAGGAGTCCCAACAGAAATATTGGAATCAGCGCAGGGCTCTGTGGAACCAGGTCTGGCTGCCCTAGGGAAGGTCCTGCCACGAGTCCAAAGGGATTCAGAAGGGCTGGTTGGTGTCAATAAAGGGCTGTGGGGGACTTGGTGGGAGCCCAGCAAGGACCTGACTGACAGGCTGCTTCCCAATGTCGCTGATTGCATCGGGCTTGGGATACCCAGGGCCAGATCCCGTGGAAGTTAACGGACAGGGATTTCAACACACTGGGGATCAGGTAACAAACACAAGCACTGACCATTGTTGTTAGAGTCCAGGCATTTTCCTTTCCTTCTGAACTGTTTCCTCTCATCGTCCCTCATTTTCCTCTCTGCTCCCTGTGGGCAAGACCAGGCAAAAATCAGGACACTGGGAGTTCCAAGAAAGGGTTCACTGGTCGCCTCTGGGACGGGGAGCACACTAAGGTAAAGGCAGCCTTTATTCAAAAATGGTCACCCCAGAGGCTCTGCAGGCCATCCAGAACTCTCTGATAACTTATCAATTAAAAAAAAAAGCCAACCACCAAAAGTAGAATTTGCTTTTAAAAGCTATGGACTTAAATAGGAGCAAGAAATTTTTCCGCCGGGAAAAATATCTGGGGGGGGGAGGGGCGGAAGAACCCCGAAGGAAATCCTCATCTCTTCTGATATTTAAAAACTTGGGAAAATAGAAGTTTACTGTGAGGCCCAGGTGGGTCTGATTTGGGGGAGAACTGGTTGTCTTGGGAGAAGTGATTGTTCTGCAAAGGCCTCAGAACAGACCCAACCCCACCGTCCTGTCCCGCTCTGGTGAGGAGTCTCAGCCCTGACCTCTGGGCTGTTTTGGGCTCTCACAGCCCTTCTGCCTTTTCTCCTGGAGCCCCTGGCCTCGGAGCAGCGGCTGGAGCAGCGGGGCTGTACCTTGTCACAGAAGATCTTGATCTGGCAGACGGCGCGGTGCACGAGCTGGCTGCTCCCGCTGCCGCAGTCGTACGTGTCGATCTGCAGGTTCAGGGGGACACCCTTCACTCCCTTCTGCGAGGAGAAGTCTGTGCTCAGGCAGTTCACCCCGATAAACACCTGCGAGCAGGGACAGAGGGTGAGGTTTTCAGCGGCAGCAGGGAGGACAGGACAGGGCAAAAGCAGCTGCCGGTGCCAGCCCAGCTCTGTGAGCGGTTGGTTTCCCACCCTGAGCACAGTCTCCCCCCCTACACACACACACCCCCCTATTCCAGCTCTTCAGCACTCCCAAAATTCTGTCTGGGGGGTGCTCTTGCTGATATTCCTGAGCTTTCACTTGAACAAGGGACCCTCAGAGAGCAGAGCCCCAGAGGAAGGGAGGAGGGATAAACTGCAGCCTCGGGAATGGCCCCACAGTGCTGCTGCTTAAATGGATATTCATCACACACTGGTCTCTTCTATCAGCTCTGGAGGAGGCTTTTGAAGAAAAGCTGAGCACAGCTAAAATTCACATTTTATCTCCAAATTGCCAACTCATGGGTGTGATCTTGAAATTCCCCTGGACTCTGGGGACAGATTTGCAGCTGGAGAAGCTCCCACAGCTCCCTCAGCAAGGCTCTGGCTGAGGATCAGAGCCCTGAAACCCAGTGTCAGCTCTAGTCAGTACCTGAGTATGGGAAAGAAAGCCACTGAACTGTGGTGTGAGGTTGAGTTGGAAGGAGAGAAGTAACAGGTGCCACAGACGGCCCAAATTCCTGACCCCTCCTGTCTCACTCTCAGCCCTCCCAGCTCTCTGAAGTCTCACCTTTACCTGCCCCAGGCCAGTGCAGGGACAGAGTTTCTGCTAAGAGTTAAACCCCGTTTTGCTGAGGTGCCCCCAGGGCTTGCCACATACCTGACATATTTCCATTTCTGACAGCTTTGCCTTGAAGACATTTGTTAACCTCTTGGGTTGTAAAAGACCCACGTTGCCTTTGGGCTAAAGAAGGGCTTATTGAGATCCCAAAGCAGAGTTTTCCCAAGCTTCAGAGACATGGGGTATTTATGCTTTCCTTTTCTTTCTTTTCCTCATCTGTCTTTACATGCTCCTCTCCATCCACACCCAGGCTCTGAGGAGATGCAGAGGAGACAGCGGAGCTGGAAAGTTGTTGCCCTAAGCTTTAGAGATTTTAAGGTGAAAAGGGATCTTGTGACCTGCCTGGCTCCTTTCCACATCACACCCGAGGCACAGGAGGGTGGTCAGTCATGTCTGCATCAAACTGCTGCCCTGAAAGGAGGGTCTTTGTTCCCTGAGCTGGGGGTTATTTAAACAGGCTTCAGGTACATGTGAGCAGAGCCCCTTTCTTCAGAGTTATCCGTCAGCACTAAGAAAACATCTCTGAGCCAGTCTGGGGTGCACCCAGTGTGTTTATTAGCTAATGGCAATGCTTAAACACACAGAGAAGCCCCGTGTCCTCCCCGCTGTCCTGGCAGGCAAACACTCCCTGGGGCCGCTGGAATGGCACTGTTTGGATATGAAACTCTCCCTGTCTTTCAGCTGAGGAGCTGGGGGGGAGCATCTGGGCCGTCAGGAGGGAGCTGCTGCTGCTGCTGCTGAGGACCAAGGCTTCCCGCACCCCCTCTTCCACACCCACAGCTTGTACCTTTGCCTCCTCGTGGATGTTCCACACGAAGGACAGGGCGTTGTAGGCCAGCTCCTCGATGTTCTGCACCGTGTTGAAGTTCTCCTTGCAGTCAGCTGGAAGGGCAGTGGACGGGCAGTTTATACTCAGGCTGCAACACTGGTTACGTTCCCCAGGCTCCCCAAAATCCTGCCCCTCCAAGTTCCCAGTCCCACCCGGCTCGTACCCACGTCGATGACCCTCTGCTTGGCCGTGGGCTGGCGGGAGTGCCAGTGCTTCCAGAACTTGAGCTGCTCCGTGGGGATCTTCTCGTTGTCGAAAACGATCATCACCACGCTCTGTAACACAGCCAGGACAGCCCAGGTGAGCACAGCCAGCAGGCTGGGGCTCGGTGCCTGCATCGACCGTCCCATCTGTACCCTGGCCGAGGGTCTGTCACAGTGTCACAGTGAACACGAGGTTTTATACCTGGGGAAACTGAGGCAGGCAAGGGAAGGGGTTTGAGCACAGACTCGGGGGTGGCTCTGAGGCCTGGCCACACATCCCAGGAGCAAGATAGGGAACCTCTCCCCAGCTCAGAGATGTCCCCAGCCAGCCCTGAGCTCAGGAGCTCTTTGTGCACCCCTGACCTCGCTGTGAGAGGTTCCAGCTGCCCAGGGACACGACCTGTGCATCAGAGGATTCCCTTGCTACGAGTGAATCCGTGCCATTCATTCCTTGGAGCCACCAGGAGCCAAAAAGCCTTTACCCCTCATGCTCAGCTCCGTTCCCAGGCCCGGGAAACCGCCGCGCGTCCGACTGCGTGTGTCAGCAAAACCGTCAGCTTGGCTCTTACCTTCACTTTATTTGAGGACAAGTGTAAACATTTGCTGTCTCCTGCCGTGCGCAGAGTGATGGGGTAGAACTGTCCTTTGTTGAGGTAGGCCATGGGAGAGTCCCCAGACTTGATGTGAATGGCTTTGGGTGACCCCAGCGTGTATTCAAAGTCACTTGGATGGAACAAAGAGAGAAGGATGAATAAGCACACGCTGCTGCTTCGCTCCAAAAGCAAAACAAGAGCCGGGGAAGCCTCCACCCCTGCAGGTTACAGGTTACAGACACTGCACACGCAGGAGTTTCTGCTCTGTTCCCCATCTCACACACCCCGACAGCACCGAGCACCTCCCAGCACAGCACATACTGATCCTCCCCAACACCCCAGGCCTCAGCAGTTCTCCAAGAGGCTCATTTTACCCCTTGGTTTTGGCTTAAGAAAACCCTGGATGTGATTGTAACCAGGGTTTTCCTGTGGATGGCAACAGAACCTTTGCTCAACCAACACCATAAGCCAAAACACAGAGAACGGGTACCCGCAGTGAGACTTTTACAACATCCTAAACTCAGATTCCTGCCTCCAAATTCACACCCGTACATGGCTGAGCCAGGAATACTGTCCCTTGATGGTCCTGTTGAAGCAGGAGGACCTGCAGGACACTGCTTGATTATCCAGGTAGAGCTGGACTAAGAAGCCCAGCCTGTGGAACCCTCAGACCGGTGGGCAGTTTAGTCTTAAGCTAGAAAAGATTTGTGTGTCACACAGAGGAAGGTGTCCCTGTGGACAAGGAAATCTGAGAGAAGATCCTGATTTTCAAGAGCTTTTGGGCATCCAGCAGCACTTCTGAGCATTCAAACCAGGAGGCCACAGCTCAAGCTGCTTTCTGCTGTGAGGAATCTGTGCAGGAACCTTCACACAGACCCTCCAGGTGTCCTGTTTAGTCACCAACCCAATTTCTTCCTGCTCCACCTCCTGTGATGCCACCTCTGAAGATGGGCTTGGCAGCTCCTCTTATCTAGAGCCAGGAGAGCCAGAGGACTCCAGTGCACAAATAAACAGTGAACAGGGAGCCTCTCGCTCGCGGAGACGAGCTGGTGTCTGTGTGAACATCCCCACGTCCTGACAGCTGAGTCACCCAGTCAGCTGACTCAGGAGGCAAATAAAAAGTGGGAGGTGAAATAATGTTACCTGCTGGGAGGTTTGATGCGGTATCTGGAGCAGAGGAGCTCTGCCTGAGAGAGGGGTGGAAAGGAGGAAGAAATCCCTCTCATGTTTTAGGAATGAGAGGCACTGGCACCCTCTAAAATCAAGGTTGACTAACAGTGCTAAGTGAGAACCTAAACCTTAGATTAGGAGGAGGGTAATTATCACCCTCATCAACTGCAATCCTTGTTTTCTCTGTCATTTGCCCCATTCCAAGTGGCCCGTGGGAAGATGGTGCAGCCACCTGGATCTGTCTGTACCCCAGGAGCCAACCCTGGGAAGGGGCTGGAGCACAAAAAACCCTCACATGGAGATCTCAGGGCCACAGCTCCCCTTGGGCAGGCCGAGGTGCTGGCGAGATGTGCCCAGAGCAGTGGATTTACACCAGTTTGTACAGAGAACATCGCCCGCTTTGGGTCTAAAAACTCATGGGACAGAAACTTGCACCGGGGAGACACAACCTGCCCCTGGAAAAGCACGAGCTCTCTAATCTGCACTGGTCATTGCCCAGACTGGATTGAGGGGGAGGGAAGGGACGAAGTCGTTCCCCAGGGAAGGGACACAGCCCAGTGCTCACTGGAAAGCCCGAGCCCATGGGCTGGAAGTTACCTCTTGACACCGTCCGTGCTGTAACTCTCAGGGCAGGGCGGCTCCGGCTGGGGCTTGAGGATGTCACTGAAGAGCAGCGACTGCAGACAAGAGCCAACAAAACAGTCAGAAGCAGAACCTTCCATTGCTTTTTCCATCCACCTTCTCCCAGCCGGGGGCCACACAGGTAAAACACAGATCCCCATTTCAAAGCCTTCCCCTACTTCCAGACCCAGCGATCCCACGGGAGCGGCATCGAGCCCCTCACGCAAAAGCAAAGCTCCCACTGACCCCAGCACGAGCAGAGCCCAGAGCAGACCCCCAAACTCCTGCAGGGAAAGGGCTCTGACCTCCTGGGGGTCCTCTTTGAAGGTGCTGTCTGGCTGCCACCGCTGCTGCGCCGGGGCCATGGGGAGGCTCTCGAAGAGGGAGTTCAGCGAGCTGTTGTCGTACACGTCCCCAGGAGGGACCAGGTAGTTGTCTGGGGTGGCCTCCAGCTTGCTGGTGCCTGGAGGGAGCAGGGCTGGCTTGTGAGGAGGTGGAGGAGGAGGAGGAGGAGGAGGAGGGACGCCTTCGAGACTCAAGCCGTTCTTCTTCTGTGGCTCGCAGTATTCCTGGCTCATGGAAACGTTCTCAGACAGGAGCTTCATGAGGTGGGCTGAGCCGTCGAAGGAGGCGATCTCCGGGTCGTAGTCCATCCCGTGGCAGTGCCTGGCGGGGAAAGGGGCCTGTCTCAGACCGGGGCAGAGCGTGGACAACCCCAGCGAGATGTCACGGCAGGAGCCAAGTGCCTTGATGTGCTGCTGGGGAGCAAACTGCACAGGTGACCTTGAGTCAGCCGGGCACAGCTCCTGCTTTGACATGGGAGGCCTGACAGGCCCCTGGGTGATCTCCACCCACACCTCCCAGTGCAGTCAGCAAGAGCCAGAGGTGCTCAGCAGATAAGGGAGGATCACATGGGATCAGAGAATATGATTTAGACGTGGTTTGAGGCTGCACATCCAGGGCCTACATCCATTATCCTTTATTTAGGCTACTAAACACTCAGAGCAGCAGGGACAGTAAGAAAGGTAACTGCTACGTGGTCTTTGCATCTTAGTCTTTTTAGGGCTTATTAATGCTTAAAGTAGATTTTTTTAAAATATTTTTTGGTTTTTTTGAAAGGAAAAATAATTCCCGTACAAATTCACAAACGCCGGGAGCTTAGGAAGCAAAATTCCCAGAGAACAAGATCAGTGAAAATCTGACAAGGCTGCAGTGGCAGAAGTGGCCTCTTCAGAGCAGAAAATACTGAAGTGCAGGAGCTACCAAGTGATAAAGACCTACAGAACCACTCCCCTTGCACAGGGAAACCATCCCTTTGTGCAGCATCCCAAACTGGTCCCTCCTGCAGCAGTGACTCCATGACCTGCTGACTCTGCAGCTCTGGCTGAGCTGGGAGAAGGTGGTTTATTGCCCCTGTCACCAGGCTCAGAAAACACACCAACCCCCACATCAGCCAGCCCTGGGCAGCAGGAACTACCCCAAGGGTGAGCCTGGAGCTCCCACCCACTTCGAGCTTCACCTTCAGGTATTTGCTGAAATAGCCACAGTTAATAAAAATCACAGCACTGCCCGGAATGCAGAGGCCTTTCAGAGAGCAGAAATCAGCTCCACTCAGTTTACTTATGGAGGAGGAATGAAGTATCACTCAAAAGGCTTATTCTGTCAAGTAGCTAAAAACTGACGACCAGAAAAGGTTGCCAAAGTACACAACATCCAGGGGAACTGAACTCATAGTGGCAAATGAGCCATTAATTTAATAGTTAATTATCTGAAAACCTCAAAGGACAAATGGGAGTCACTGAAAGAGAATCCTGGGAAGCGAAACAGAAACCCTCATCAGCCCAGGGAGTGGGAGAGGACTTGGCCATTCCCTTCTTGCTGCCAGCGCTTAATCCTTTTGCCCTTTCCAGCTGTCACAAAGTAGGAAATAAAGACAAATTCTCCAGCTGCTGCAAATCAGCACAACCCCTCTGAACACAGCCAGACAGATCCTCAGGTGTGTAAATGGGTGTAGCTCCACTTAGACCCGGCTTGGGATCTGGCCTAAAGAATTTTAATGCATGTCTCAGGGTTAATAACCTGCACTGTTGTTGGTAATAACACTGTGCTTTGATGTCTATTTTATGCAAGCTAAGAGCCCCATCCTGCCAGCAGCTGCAGGAGAGGGAGACAGCTACAGAGAGCACAAACTGAAGCCAACCTCTTTCCTAGTTCGTTGCGTCCCACCATTCCAGCTGGAAGGATCCTCTTCTCCTTCGGGACCTAGAGCGAGGCAGAACAAAAGGTTTGTTTATGGTTAGATTTTATTCATGGAAAACAGAGGCAAAAAATTAGCCTTGTCTGTGAGCAAGTGAAGGCTCAGAGATAAAACACTGTGTGAACAACAAACAGAGCAGAGCTGGGCTCTCCTGCTGGGCTGCTGCCACAGATTCCCAAGTAACCTTAGGCAAGCCACATCATCTTGTTCTGGGAAGGACCTTCAAAAACACCCAAGTGAGTGGGAACATCAGTCCTATTGGTTTCAATTAGGGATAAATCATGAATCCACATTTCTTGAAGCTCCATCCTGCAGCAGGACCGGAAAAATGAAGCTGCTGGGATGCGCGACAGCTATTCCAGCTCCACGTCCCTCAAAAGCTGCTGGGTGAAAAACCCACCAGCTTGAGACTCCAGATACCTGGGTGCAGCTTTTCAGCATGTTCTGGATTCCCTCGAAGTGGTGGTTTGTGCCTCAGTTTACCCCCTGTGTGCTCTGGGGATAACTGTGGCACTGGGGGTCTTTTGAAGATCATTAATAAACAGGGTGAGCTCAGGAGATGGGTCCCCTCCTGAGGTGGTACATATTTCCCACATATTTTACACGTATTTTGCACGTATTTTAGATGTATTTTCCCTTCACACTTCTCCTCTGGGACCAAAGGCTCCCCCCCAGCCCGATTCCCAGGATGATGTACCATGTAGTAGTCGTAGAGGAGGCTCAGGGCGGCCACGCTGTCGTCATCCCCGTTCACCCTCATCATTGCCTTGGTGGCTGCAGTCAGGGGGTTCTCCAGGTAGGTCTTCCAGGCTTCATCTTCGTTGGTGTAGGGGAATTTCTGGAAGTTCATGGTGTCATTCTTCATCAGGCGCACAGACCTAAAACTGAGCCACACAGAGGAAACCGGGAGTGAGGGATGAGGATTTTCCACAGCCATTTCCCTGTCGCCCAGCTGGACACACGCAGGGCTTCCCAGAGGCGCTCTGGAATGGAGGAGGGATGCTTTCCTGGTCCTTAACTCCCTGAGTCTTTGGGAACACCGACTCTTCCGCCTGTAACTGTGCCCAAAATCGGTCCATGCAGGGGCAGCTGTGCCTCTGCTCCCTCCTCCTGCAAAGCCACGGCATCGTCTGTTCCTTCCTCAGCACACACCACCAGCCACTCACATCCAACACATCGCAGGGGGATGTTGGTCAGTAAAAAAAAGGGATCAGGAAACTCACAATTCTTCCTCGAATTTGGAGCTACAGGCCAGTGCAACCCACATTAGACGCTGTCACTCTCCGTGTTCAGAGAACCTGCCCAGAGGAAACCAAACCTCATCGTTCTCCTTTGCTGCAGTCGCCGGTTTTAAATTTAGTCCTAATCTAAATTAGGGTGGTTTTTTTTCCCCATCATTTGTATGTGATTTTACTCAGAGGGAAGCAGACAGGCAGATCACAACCCCCTCCCTTCCCCTAAAAAATTCCTGGCAGAGGTGAGGCTCGTGGGACTACGTGAGCCGGGAAGCAACACACCAAAATAATGCCCTGCCTGTCCTCTCTTCTGGCACTTTCTCCAGGCCTCTCCATCTTATGTTAATAAACTGTCAGACACTTAATTGCCCAAACATTGGTCATGTTTCTTTTTCCTCCAGCAAATCCTACCAGCAGCCAGTGCAGAAGGACCTCCGTGCATTCCCTGGGTGCTCCGTGCTGCGGGTTCCCCCTACCCAAGATGGGAAAATCATGGAATCACAGGGTCAATAAGGTTGGAAAAGACCTCCAAGAGCACGGAGTCCAACCTTTGACCACATCCACCGAACCACAGAGGGTGAGCCAGTGGCTGTGCTCCTGTCACACCCTTCAGCTACATGTGTCACCACCGTTTTATTCAGCATAAAATAACAAGTCCGTGGACAAAAATTACTTCTTCCTCCAAGTGGAAATGCTCAGGAGGGTCACACAGGGGTTTATTAGCAGAAGAGGTTTAAAAAAAAAAAATCTTAAGAAGGTTTTTTTAAATCTCCAAAGTCACCACGGGCCAACTGGGGTTAAATCATGACACCAGTTGCTGATGTATTTTATGGGAAGATGAAGAAAATTTATAGGAGTTAAGGCAGTGAATGCCACATTTTAATGGCATTTTTATAAGGAATATGTTTTTGTTAAGCTGCTCTCCTTGTGTTTATAATAAGTCCTGGTCTAGACTTTTAAGTGAATCACTGGGAGAACAATAATTCCTCTTGAAAGGAACCTGGCATCTCCCAAACTCCCCACGACTGGGAACCCTGACAGGTAGTGGCCAGCCTGCCTGGTGGGAGCTGCCCACGCTGGCAGGGACAAAGCCGAGGGCTCAGCAGATGCTGCTGGGATGGAACGTTGGAAGGACACAGAGGTAGAACCTGGATGGGGTGAAGGATGCTGGTCCGTCCTCCCTGGCTTCACTCCTGCACACCCCCCAGCCTCTCCCACTGCCGCATCTCCAGCGGGGAACACACATATAAACCATCCAGGGGTAGTTTTGGCGACGCTCCCGGGCTCTCCCTGGCTGAGCAGCGCGGATGAGGCCATCAAGGGCTGCCTCTGCTCTCCTTGCCACCTTTTTTTTTTTTTTTTCGGGGAATACCTTGCTCTTCCCTCCGCGTCTGAGCTGCACGGGAGAGAAGCTGCGAACAGCTCTGCTGGTGACCCAATTCCCGCTGGTTTCTGGGCTCGCGTGGTTGAGCTCGGGTTGGTACAGGGGAGCAGCTCTTCCACCTGCTCCCCTCACACGGCAGGATAACGGGGATGCCGGGTCTGCTCCTCTTCTCCCCCCACGCCGGGATGAGGCACCAGCGCCAGTTTCACCCCCGCGCGTGAAACCTCGCCGGGTGGTTGGGGAGTTTCGTTGTCTTTAGCGTTTCTCACGCAGCCCTTCCTCCGTCCCTCCCTCTCTCCTTCCTTCCCTTCCTCCCTCTCTCCCTCCTCCCCTCCGGTGCCGCCGCTGTCTCCGAGCAGAGCAATCGCCGTGACTCAGGTTTCGCGGCTGCCGACTCGGCGATGGGCTGTTGGGTCCTGCCTGGGCAGGAATCCTCAGCCGCTCTCAATCCCATCTTCTCAAGGAAGAACAGGCAGCACCGGGGCTTGCTCAGGGTGAGACTCGGCTCCTATCGCTTGTAATCAACACAGACAAACACACCGGGGCAAGATGTGGCAACGGAGCTTTCAGGAGCTTGAAAAAGCACAGATATTACAAGGGAAATAAAATGCTTTGGAGCTTTATTCTCCCTCACCCAAAGCATTCCCTCTGTGACTTCCTCCTGCCTCCCTGCCTTGTGTCAGCATTTCTCACCTGCTCTGCACTCTGGGGGCAGAGGGAAGTTTGGGGGGGGAGCTTGAGGTCTCAATTTATGAAGAATACAAGTCTGCAAAGTGCCCTTGGACTGGAGGATTAGGACAGCGGCATTTTAGGATGCTCCAGTAGGACCACTGGGAGCTTCAGGCAGGGCCCTGTGGTGCTTAGAACCCACTGAGGACTTGGACAGAGGTGGAATGACGGGGACTGCACATTTGTTCCACCCTGTTTCTGTTCCTGAGTCCATATGATCCCTGGCAGTCACTGAAATACGTGATTGGAGCCACGGGAATCACCTCAACACACTCAGCAGCCGAGGTGCAGGGCAGACCCCATCCCAATTACCTTTCCAGTTCTGCTCTGACCCTGTTCCTGAAGGTCAACAGGGCTAACCAGCATCTGAGAAAATAGGGTGATGTCAGAAGATAAGCAGATAATGGTGACGTGTTTAAGGCACCTTTTTGACATCAGATGCATTTCAGTCCCTGGCACGACAGGACCCCGTCCCGTCCGTTTGCTCCCACAGCACCTGAGGTGGCACAGATCGCGTCAGGAACCTTCTGTGCAGGGCAGGTGCAGCAAAGAGACACCCAAATCCAGCTCCAAACACACCTGACCTTTACTTTCCTCGCTCCCTGCGGTGCCCCTTCCATGTGGCTGTGCCGTGTTTGCCCATTGCAAACTCCCCGCTGTGTTTTGGCAAAGCAAACGCTCCTTCCCCGGTGCTGCGGCTCAAACCCAGGGAAACACAAACACGTGGGACCAGCAGCTTCCCTCCCTCCCTGCGTGCTGGAGCCCCGGGGTCATGTGCAAAGCAGAGCAGGGTTTTGGGAAGGGAGCAGCCTGTTTGTTTCCAAACAGTTCCGAGTTAGAGACAAGGTGATCCCGGCCCCCTTTTCCCGCTCCATCCCACCCCATCTCTGTTTCCCCTGTTTATCTGCCATAACAGTGGCCTCCTGGTGATGAATAAACACCCAGGGCTGTGCTGAAACAGGAGAACGTGCCCAAAGGGGCTCGGTGGGGAGATCAGCCAAGTAGGAGAGAAACTCTTGTATTCCTTTTGCCTTTTGTTGGGTTTCTGGGGGAGGCTTTGCCGGCCTTTAAGCTTTGTGTTGCTTATCTTTGTTCTCTCCCCTACAGCTGATTAAGCCTCGAACCTAAATATCAGCCGTGCCAGATACTGATGGATACAGAGCAACATCACACTGTCAGCAGAGCTGGGAATCCATGGCAACCAGCAGCAGGAATTCAAAGCCACGGAATAGAGACCCTGGCCTGGAGGACTTCAGGCAGCACAGGAGGGGTCTCTCATCAGCTCTGGCTTTGTGCACTGCACTCACCTCCCTCTTGAATAACCCTGATGTTCCCCAACAGCTTCTCATCAGAAATACAGGGAGGGTGAACACTGGAGAGAGCAGGGCCAGTGATTACATTCTGGAGTAGAGATTTTGGCCGGTAAACCCTTGCCAGGGAAGAAGAGTATCCCACAAAGTGGCCTCGTAAGCCAAACTTCTGGGCTAAATTCTGATTTTACCCTTTCTGTGGAGGTTCAATAAACAAGCACACCTGGAGACACTGTGACAGCACAGCCAGCAGCGAGTGTGTTCTCACAGGCCCATTCCCAGCCAGGAAAAACTCCAAACGGAGACAGAACCAGGAAAAAAAAAAAACCAACACACAGAAAGAAACACAACAAACACAGACTAATGACAAAGAACTCTGCCTGCATGCCAAGTACAACACGGTGTCAATCCATAGGCAAAGGCCCAGGATACCACAATCTCACGGCCCCTGACCTGCTCTGCCTTCGGGATCGGAATATTTTCTCTGGCAGCCGGAGAACAATGTGGGCTCTGTCACTGGGGCATTTCAGCAGCACCCCCAGCCCCCGGGGGCACTGCAGGTTGTTAACTCAGCACAACCTGGTGTTCCCAGCCACCCCTCAGCAAAGGCTCACCCCCAGGCAGAGCAGGAGCTTCTCTTTTCCCTGGAAGCCCTGCGTGGCACAGGCACGAGCCAGGAAACCCATCCCAGCCAGCCCGGGCCCTGCCCAGGGGCACAGCACAGGCAGGGACTGCAGAGCAGGAACGTGCCATGGATGGGGTGGGGAGGGAAGGGGCCATCACGAGCACCTTCGGGAAGTGGCTCCTGATCCCCACGAGGGCTCAGAGGGTGGCAGCCAGTGGAGCTCAGCACCCCAGGAAGGTGGGCTGGCTCTGGCCACGCCGCTGGGAAAGGTGTGGCGTGTCCTCGGTGGGATGTGGCGGATGGAGCAGGGTGGGCACTGGGGACATGCTGTGCTGGAGGCAGAGCCCTGCCAAGCTCTTGGACTGAATCCCCCAACTCCAGCTCTCCTGTGGAGCTGGAACCAGTTGGAACAGTTCGCAGGGTTGAATCCATGGTGGAACCAGACAAACCATCCAGGGGCAGGTGCTACCTGGGGAATACCCAGGGAGTTCACCTGTCTGCCGGCCTTTTTGGGTTACTTACAGCTCCTTAGGACCCTTAAACTCAACACTCTTCCTTTTTTCCACAGCCTAACTCCCTGCTTTTGTAGCTCTTCACTGTCACAGCAGGAGAACCCGAGGCACAGGGATTTTTAAAATGCCTTATCCCGGGCTGCTCAGCCAAGATGAGAGAGCAGAACCAGCCCCGAACCTCTGCTATAAACCTTCCCAAGCACTGCACTGGTTGCTGCCTCCTCAGCCTGGAGGGCTCGGGGAGACAATCCACTGCTGAGTGATGTTTGGGGGACACCAGCTGGTTTTGTGTTTTGCCTGATAACATCACCCTTGAGGGATCCACCCACATGATCCCATTTCACAAACGGTTCCTGCTTTAGAGCCTCCCCTGCCTAACAAAACAAATTACAGCACAGAATTAGTTTGCAGTTCAGGAATTGGGGCTGATTTTTTATTTTTTTTTTTCCCCCCAGAAGCAGTTTGTGATGTCAGATGGCTTCATTTTGGGGTGCCCTGAGTTTCAGGACCATCTGCCTCCAAAGGGAGGGCACAAAAGCAGGCCCTGAGCATCTGCTACCTCCTGGCACTTGTGAAACACCAGTGTAAACTTCACCCTCTGTCTTATTTTCACTATGGACAGGTAAAGACACCTTATATATATATATTCATGGACAAACCTTCATCTCACCAACACACAACACTCTGCATTGAAGCTCCCAGTCCTTCACACACCATAAGGAAGATTACACAGGACAAGAAGAGCTTCACAACTCCAAGAGTTTAGGTGCTTTCAGGGAGTTTTTTTTGTTTGTTTTCCTACTTGCCGTTGTATTTTTTTAATTCTTGTTAGTCCCTAACTCCAAGAGCTCTGGCTTTTAAATAAAACTAAAAAAGAAAAAATCAGTTTTACAAGACTTGGATTTAAAAAAAAACCCAAACCAACAATGGCAGCAATAAAGGGATATAAACCCCTTGGGTTTTTATCTCTGTCTTCCCATCCTGGAGGGACCTTTCATCCCAGACAAGGTGCCTGACTGATGCACTCTGTGCATACCCTCTGACCTGTTCTGATTCAGAATGTCCTGTGAACACCACGTCCCAAGGTCACCAAGCCTTTTGCTTTGCTGTTTAATAGGAGGAAAAAAAAACCAAACCAACAACAAAACAACAAATCAGCATAATGTGCTTCCACCAGTGTTTTTGCCAAGCAAACATGATTCATCCCACTGTAGGTATAACCCTATAAAACAAGGCATTTCTGGAGAGCAGGGACAAGCACCACCACTTGGACTGCAAGAGCAGAAGGATGAAAAGAGGCAAAAAGCTGACAGAGCAGGAGGCTGCAACCTGGGTAAATGACAGCTCTTGTCCTCTGAACACTCGTGGTTAGGAACACGCTGGGGACAAGGACTGTTTTTGGATCAGAGCTACCCCTCATCCCCCCCCATAATCAGGTACCAGCCAGAACAACATCAACACCTAAAGAACAACGAGAAACAAACCGCAACAGAATCATGGAATGGGTTGGGTTGGAAGGGACATTAAAAACCATCCCATTCCACCCCCCTGCCACGGGCAGCAACACTTTCCACCAGCCCAGGTTGCTCCAACCTGGCCTTGGACGCTTCCAGGGATGGGGCAGCCACAGCTTCTCTGGGAAACCTGTGCCAGGGCCTGCCCACCCTTACAGGGAAGAAATTCCTTCCCAATATCCAATCTATATCCATCGTTTTCCAGTACTGTCTTCCACATTTCCTATTTTTCAAACTTGGCTGTTAGCAGTGGAGTCTCAGATGCAACACAACCATATGTTAAATCACCAGCTCCCCTGATTAATGTGTTTTTCCACCCTGAGCACACACTATTCCAGGATCCCCCTCCCTGCCAATCAGCTGAACCAAAGTGCTTACAAGGTGCAATCCAAGTGCAAGTGCATTTCTGGATGAACACTTGACAGTGATCAACAATTTAAACAGCAGCCAGAACAAAGCAGGAGAAGATCCTCATCAGCCTGGCTGCCTTCTATTCCACAAATTTCCCTGGCATCGTTCCTATGTACCAATCAGTTGAAAATGTGACCCAAAGAGCATCAAAGCAGAGATACTATGTAAATGTTGATTTACCCCTGCTTTGAGTCTGGAGTTTATTCAGAGGGCTTTTTACTTCTTTGTTGGGAATTGCATAGCAGTTATTTGATTGTTGTTTCTTTAATTTACAAATCTCTCCTTCTCTTTACATAACTTGAAAAAAAACAACACCACCTCCAACCCAGCCTCCCTTGAAAGCTCACTTGCTCCAGCTTGGTTATCCCTTGTGTGCTTTACTGCCAGGATTTTATAAAAGGGCTTTAACTTTTCATTCACCAGGAGCATAACTCAAGTTTTAATAACACACCTTATGCATGACAAAAATTTGCTCCTGGCGATCATGGTTTCGACCACAAAACCACAACTGGGAGTAGCTCCTGGTTAACTCTTTCAAGCCCACACACTGCAGAGTTAGACAGGAGTTCAGCCCAGAAGACTTATGGAAATTATCAGTTAAGAATGTTTTACAATAGGCAAAACATCCCGTTCTCCCATGGCACGCTGGTCTCTCCCCAGTCCTTCCCGGGAAATTAAAAGTCCCAAAGGGAGGGATGAGATTGTTCTCCCTGTCGTTTTGGGTGACAGGAGCAGTCCCTGGGGATATCAGAGCTCCCTTAACAGCAGCCACATCTGGGCACACGTTCAGGGCTCAGATCCGTCCTCCAAGGTGGGGAGTGGATAAAGAACCACTCCAGATCCTCCAAGGGCTGCTCCTGATGTCTGGAAAGCTGCACCCGGGAGTTCTCAGCTCCTTCGGAGCCCCATCGCTCAGTCCAGGGGCTTTAGCAGCCTCTTCTTAAGGTTTCACCTTTCCCCCCCACCCAGCAAACCCAAAGCTGAAGGTTTCAGCCCTTCCTTTGGTCCCAGCTCCCTTATCTCCTATCAGTGCTCCCCGTCAGCCCCCGGGGAGTTTTCCATGAGGTGCTCCAGGCCCATTGTGATCCCAAAAGTTTCCCCCGGGGATCTCCTGCCCCCCTGCCCAGGCACCAGCGGGACGGGGTTGGTGCACCCACCTCCCGAGGGAATTTCCACACACCAACCCCCTGCCCCTCAGCGAATTAAGAGGAATTTTCACGGGATCAATGGATGGGAAAACCTTGCACGGAAAACCCTCAACCTCCAGGGGGTAACCAAACACAGCCCCATCCTGGGGTCTGCTCCAAAACACCGGGAGCAGCCTTTGGAGCCAAGATCTGAATGGCAGAGGCGCTGCTGGTCCCTCGGCTCCCCTTAAAGGGCCCGTTAGCAGCGCCGGAGTCACCCAACCGTGTAATTCATCGGGCAGCGTAATGGCCCGGTCCCTAATTAGCGATAAATACATCAATGTCCCTCCGCAGCCCTTCGCACACTCTCAGGGCGCTCTCAGTGTGAGACACACGCCCCGACTCCTGAATCTGTAAAGCGTCGCCTTTCAGTTGGCCCCCCAAAAAAAAACAACTTGAGAAAGCGAAAAATGAAGTCACCGGCTCGTAATCAATCCAAGCAGATCGATCGCGGCATTTACATAAAATAATAATTACTGCTGCGCCTTTTCAGGCTTCTTAATTAGGGAGAGATTAGCTGACACAGCATCTCTGCCAGGCTTGTAAACACACACACAAGCAGGCATGTGGTTTTCATCCAAAAAAACACCTTCCAAAGCACCATATCTGTAATCACACGTGTGTATTTATATATATGTGGACATCGATTTCTTGCTCAATTATTTCAGTCACAGCTGCTTCACCCAGGGTTCTGTGCCCAGACAGCTCTTTACCACGGGATTGACGGCAGCATTATTCAATATTCCTTTTCCTACAGCCTGTCATACCAATCTGACATTTGTTTGCTTTCATTTCAGAGGTGCTGTGCTGATACCATCAGCCTCCAGAGTCCAAAATGTTTGGGAAGTGCCAAAATTAGAAGCGAGAATTAGGCAGGGTCAGTATGTTAAAACGTTTTTTTCTTATTAAAAACAAAACAAAAAAAACCAAAAAAAAAAAGAAAAAAAACCAGAAAAAATCAATTACAGTTTTTTGATAAGGTCACAGTGTGAATCCATTTACTTAAAAAAACCCCACCAAAACAACCAAAACACAAATCCTCCCAAACAAGCAAACCTCAGTAAAAATTCTTCCAACCACGACCAAAAAAAAACAAAAAACAAACCAACCAAAAACAAAAACAAACAAAAAAACCCCAAACATGACACAACAACCCCCACCCCCAAAAAAACCAGAAACTGCTAAATACCATGGAAGGCATTTTCTAAATTTAAAAATAAAATAAAATAAAATAAAATGCTGTAGCTCCTGTTAGATTTTGCTGGATAGAGGCAGAGCAGACTTGCCTCTAGACAGAAACCCCATGTGTCAAGTTTCAGGCTGGGGATAAAAAGGAACCAGGGCTTTAAACAACTCCTAAGTAAAACCACTGAGAAGTGATTCCCCCTCGGAGCAGCAGCAGGTCACCGAGGGACAGAAAGCGTGGAAAGCGTTCCCATCCCTTGCCAACAGCTGGGCAGGCAGAGAACTCGGGAGGCTCCTCCAGCCCCGGAGCAGCCCCGGCAGGAGAGGGAAGAGAGAGAGAGAGAGGGGAAAAAAAAAAACCAACAAAACAACTCCACTTACTCAAGTTCATTGGACATATTTCCCCCGGGTTTCCCAAATCCTCGCAGACAGCTAATCCCGGTGACTGCTCTCTTCTAGTAGCTGCTAAAGACAGACATTGCCTGCGAAGTGTTTGATTTATGCGCAGGTTTCCCGTGCAGGTATTTGGCTGACAGGTGGGTCAGGGCCGGGATTGGCTGCCGGGACAGGTGCCCTGGGACAGGTACACCCAGACAGGTGCAGCGTAACCCTCTGCCTGCCGGCCGCGAGGGTGGGGACACGGAGGTGGGTGGGGAAGGAGGGAAAAGCCCTCCGGGGGGAAAGAAGGCAGGATAAAGGAGTGGAATCAGGTATTCATCTCGGTGATAATTAGTTTCAGTTTGGCGGACGGGTTCCCATCTCCCGCGATGCCAAAGAACTGTCATTTTTTACGGGGTCTGATTTTTCCTTTGCTGTCTCTTTACGTATAAATACACAGACAAAACTACACAGATATATAAATATATATATAAAGGAATAAATTAGGCAAGAAGAAAAAAGCCTCTTCGTTTCCTACATGGTAACTGTACAGGATGACCCTTTCTTGCCTTTCCTCACCTTCCCTCAGCCGCTCGCTCCAGAACGTCTCCATAAATGTGGGGGGTTTTTTTTCCCCCCCTTTTTAAGTTTTCCTCTTTAAAAAATAAGTTTAACACCACCACCACCCCCAACTTCAGATGCCAAGTCATGCTGGCTCAGGGAATCCTTGCATTACACCGGCTGTGTAAGGAGCAGGTCTGTGGGGTGACCCTTTTCCATACCGTTCCCTCCTGCCGAGCGTTATTCCAGCGGGAAGTCCAGACACCGTTTCGGGGACTGGCTGCGGGAATACCACCCGGGCAACACCTCACCTGTAAACGGGGAACGAGTTTTATGCAACAGGACAAAACTCATCAGGGATTCAAGCCCTCTTGTTGGATGGTTTCTGTCATCCGTGTTGCAACGAGGAGGCAGAGGATGGGCTCAGCCGTGACTCAACGTTGACTGGATTTGGAAGGCAGGAGAGGATTTTACGAGGCAAGTTGACACAAGCCTTAAAACAAAGGGAGAAAAGAAAGGCTTCCACCCCTCGTTCTCACCCCCCACCGTGTCTCACTCGCTGACTGTCCCACCGGGCTCCTGCTCAGCAGGTGAACGCGGGTTGGAGGTGCTCACATAACAGTCAGAGCAGCTCTCCCCGCTGACAAACAGCCTCCCCAGCCCACTCGGGACGGCACGAGGCGTGTCCACACAGGCACAGGTGAAGGCAGAGCACGTTAATTTGGGCACAACACCCTCTAAACACATCCCTGTGGCTCCTGGCTCAGCACGGCCAGCCCGGAGCGCGGCACGAGGAGTGACCCTAGTTTATCTGCTGATATCAGCTGGGCTGAGCTTTGAGCCAGCAGTGATTCCCCCTCCACTCTGCTGTGTGAGCTCCTGCCTGCCAGGCACCCAGGGCCTGGGCAAAGGCTGTTTTCTGGGGGTGGAAACCAGAGGTCTGGAGCAATGCAAACTCCATTTGGGACTGCTGGAGAGCACCAGCTGCCAAAAACTTACACGGCAGAGGACAGCAACACCCAAAAGTCAGCTGGATGGGGGCTGATGATCGAACCAGTGCCATAGCACAGACCTTGCAGTGCTGAGAGTACAAAGAAAGGAGAGAAAAGAACCCATATAGAGTTATAGAATCACAGAGTGGTTTTGGTTGGAAGGGACCCTAAAGATAATCCAGTCCCAACCACCCTACCAAGGGCAGGGACGTGTCCTATTAAGCCAAGGAAAGCCAAAATCCTACACAGTTGTTGATCAATATTCTGATTAAATGTCCAAATTAATGAAGCTTTGCCCAGTTCATGGTGACCAGAGCCACAGTCCTGGGTGCTTGTCCTTCCCCAGGACCCAGGCAGAGAGTATTTCACTGACTCTGGGTAGTGCAGAACAGCAACATCCCCCCAGGGGATTTCCAAGTTTCTCCTAACCTTTCAGTGAGATTTACCAAATTCCAGCAACAAAAGTGAAGGAGGAGAAAACACTACCTGAGCCAGGCCATGCAGGGGAACAGCAGGGCATGGGATTCTGACCTCTGGGGGAAAAGTCCCTGTCAAAGAAAAGAGAAGTAGAGACGTGTCTGGCAAAGCTGAGCAGTGACAGGCTTTGCCTGGGTGAAAGGTGAAAGGTGCCAGCACTGCCAGGCCAAATCCACCTCGGGATTTGGTTCAGGTTTTCAGACTTGGCCTTTTGCAGACCAGCAGGGATGACACTGCTGCTTTAGGAGAGGGGACAGGAGAAAAATGAACCCGCCAGACCCTTCTGCCTGCCCAGAGCCAAGGTCTGTGACTAATGTTCTGACACAGCCAAGGCTTCTGGCACAGCCTTGGCTCCACCTTTGGGGGTCTAAGCCCACCCCTGCTTCTCCTGCAGCTCAGCACCCCAGCTCGGGTGGAACTGGGACAGCCAGGGCCAGTCTGGCCTTACCGGGCTCCTGGTGCTGCCTGCCAGTCCCTGGCAAGGCTCTGTGCCCTGTCCTGCTTCCCCGTGTCTGGAATCTGCCTGAGGAGCCACGAGGTCCCTTGTGGGAAGGCAAAACTCCTTGAGCAAATCCTCTGGGATTCCCCAAGATCAGCTGGGATCGATTCTCTTGGCTTTACTAATTCTGCTTTTTTAGCACTAAGTTTCCTCTTAGCTTTGCTCCAGGACTTCACCTTTTTTTTTTTTTCCTGAGAGGACCTTACTGCAACGGTGGAACAAGAGACTTGACACATGTGCTCCTTCTCACATCCAGCCTCATTCCTCATGCAATTCCCTTGGTGCCTGTCCCAGCACTCCGGGGGCTCTCCCAGCCCCCAGGAACGACTGGGGAACATCACTCCCAGCACAAAAACCCGCCCCTTCCGTGGGGCTGTGCGTGCCTGGCTGCTTCACGGCACCCCCAGAGCTCCCTCAAACACCTTTTCGAGGCCAGAGGAAAAACGTTTCCCGCTCCCCATCCATCCCCCCCGCCCCCAGACAGGACCCTCACAGCCCGCCCCGAGTCAGCCTCGGACCAGCCCAGCACGCACCAGTCTGGGTGTGATGTGATGTGTCCTGGTGGGAAGCAGGGACAGCCCTCCCCACCCCGGGGAACTGAGCTGCCTCCTCCAGCAGCTCCTGCCAGACGGGACCACCCCTGCCCTGCCCCTTCCATCCCCTGGAATAAATCTTTCCTGGGATAATGTGTGTTTTATGGCGCCTGAGAGGCCTCCAGGCCCGGGACGCCCAGACAATCCCTTTGACTGTGATTTCACTATTTCTAATTATTATTTTCTCTCTCTTTTTTTTTTTTCTTTTTCTTCCCCCCCCCCCCTTCATTTATACTCCACCCTCCAAGAGTATCTGGTGAGGGGGTGGGTTTAGAAGAAAGAGACCAAGAGATACATTCTCCCTGCACAAAACCCTCCCACTTCCCTTCCACTCCCCTGTTAAATATACCTTGGAACAAAAGCCTTTTATGATGCTCTAAAAATAAAGCATGCAGCAGTCAAGACAAACTGCAGGGTTTAGAGGAGAGGGCCAAATTTTGCTCACAGCTACACCCTCTCTAAGGCAACAGGGTTGCACTCGTGTTTGGCTTGTTAAACCCTCTTTAAACATCCAGGGGCAGACCGTGATTAGCTGCATTTCAGCAGGGACAGATCAGCAGCTCAGTGACCAACGAACAACAGCGCTCAGCGGGTCTCCAGCCCTCAGGAGAGGGCTGGGGCTGCAGCTGGAGGAGCTGCCCAAGGTGCACAGTGGCCCCGTGTCCGTGACATCCCGATATTCCCATTTCTGCCTCCCCCCGTCCGTTTGCGGTGTGACCTCACGCAAGTCATTTCGCACTCCCCGTTCCCAGCCTGGCTTCTTCGCCGTGTAACCTGCAAGAAACTTCAAAGCAAGGGCTTTAATCCCTTTAGGATACACAGCTTTTCCCACTGACAGCTGTCAAACATCCTCTCCAGCTGTCCCGTGATGCGCCAGGAATTTCAGCTGCCTTTGACCAAAGGTTATTAAAACACTTCAGCAATTAATAGTCAGTCAGAGGAAGCAGCCTGGAGCAGGTTAAAGTGAGCTGCTCTCCAAAGGGAGATGTGGCTGCTTCGGGTGCTTTTCCAGCAAAAAAGTACAGCTTGTGCCATGTAAGTTTGTAGAAGGCTTTGATATCCAAAGCAGACAATCTTTCCCAGTGTCTCCCAGAGCCTTTTGCCTGGGAAGGCAGAACAAAAAGCTGAGCTGGAACTCCCCTGGCTCAGTCTGGCAGGGTTGCCCTTCCTTCTGTTTGTACAGCCCAGCAGAGGCTCCAGAAGTGCCTCTATAGCTCTATTGTCAAGAGTCATAACGAGGAAAAGGAAAAGAAGAATTTGGCCTTCTGAAGCCCCAGGGCCAAACCCCTCACTGGCCCTTTCCCAGGAGCTGCTTTCCAGTGGGTGCAACAGGGTTTCTGGGAATCCAGCTGGCTCTGCTGGATCCCAGCACCACCAAACAACACGACCCGATGCTTCAATGTCTTTTTTAATAGAGTCAGGCCAATTTGTTATTTTCTGTTGTAGCCCACGGGGCTATAGGAAAATTCCTGTTGTCTTTATCTTGTTCTTCCAGTTTTTAGGCAGTAACAAGCTTGGGTTGCAAACAACTGACCCAACTGAGAGTCTTCAGGGCAGGGACCTCCAGTTAAACAAACAAACATGACCCCCCCTGTCCCAGCCACCTTCTCTTGGTGTTGTTCTCTGGCCTGAGCTCAGCCTGTGCTCTCTCTGGAGCTGACTGTCAATCCAAACACAGCTGGAAGGATCCCACGGCAGGGATGGACATCCCAGTTTAGTCTGGAGGAGGAGGGTGTTGGCTGGAGGCATCGGAAGGATGTTCTCCATTTCAGCCCAGGCTCAGGGCTCCTGTGATGTTCAGCTACAAACATGAAGAGGGAAGGAGGCAGGGGAAGGTTTCTCAGAGGAAAATTCTGTCGTCTTTAAAAGGGGTTTCACACAGACTCCAAGGAAACTTTGCCTCCTAAGCCCAGCACCCCACAATGAGCAGATGCTGCAGCTCTACAGCCATACCTCACTCAGGGGGCTTCCCTCCCATCCAGCTCTAAACACAAAAGCACATTTCCCCCTGCAAAAAAAAAAACCCCAAGGGGTTGAATTCCCCCTGGGTGATCAGCACAGCAGGAGCAGGAGGTGCTGTCAGCAGTGCCAGCAGTGCAGGGAAGGGCTCAGGGCTGGGCCCACAGCTACCCACAGCGCTGCGTTTCCTCCCCGAGAGAAACTTATTTTTAAACATGAAAACAGTTCTTAAAATGGACCAGATGCAAAACATCAGGTATCGCTCCCAACCATTTCCCCCACTGCTGCAGCCTGATCAAAGCTGCCTCCCTTCAGGAAGTTATCTGATGTCAGGCAGTGACGCTCCGGCAGAGACGAGTTTGGTCTCGGGTACCTCAGTTGACTCCATTCCTCATTAATCAGCCCTCCGTGAGCAGAGATATGGAAATGGCACTGGCAGAGGTGTCCCGAGCTGCTCAGAATAAATTACCCTTATCAGGCAGCACCGTCAGATCCCGACTCAGGGCTCAGATTCAGGCTCCAGCTGAAGCAGCCGGTGGGTTTGGATCCCTCCACGCAGCTGCAGGGACACACCGGTTCCCACCAAGCACAACGCAGAAAACAGGATTTCATTCACTAAACGCCAAAGTAGCAAACAAAAAGAGGAAATAGGAATGAGCATCAACCCATCCTGGCCGGCTGTGGTGAATCTCAGGGAGCTTTGAAAGGAGCCTTTACGTGGCAACTTAGTTTCTGTAGGTAATTAGAAAAGCTCAGGCCAGAGATACTTATCAGTGAGCAACATCTGGAACTAATAAATGCCTCGGGTTTGCCAGGCCTCCACGGTTTCATCACAAATCTGCTGATACTTGCTGTTATTAGTTTATTTAGGTGCCTCTTAAAGCCTGACTTCCTGTAATCATCCCATCATGTGAAAGTTTCCTCCGCCTGAAAAATCTCCGTCCTTCCCGATCGTGGCAAAAGGCCTCAAAAACCCCCAGTTCCTACAGGCTCGGGAATGGAGAGACAGAGAGGAAAATAACTCCCTCACACACCCCACAACGTGAAGCAATTTTAAAGCCAGCCCTACACCTACCAAGGACCTGGCTTGTGGTTTCCCCTGTGTTGGCAGGACTGCGACCTGTTAAGTGCTGAGGCTGGTCAGTTTTGGACTCATCAAAGCACGGCAAATTTTAATTATTTCTCACTTCTCTCCTACCCCTGTCATTACCCATCTGAATCACTCCTGGGATACTGGCACAGGGGGTGTTTTGGGGTGGCCAGGACGGGCACACAGCAGCAGTCATCCTGCCTTTCTCTGCCTCAGCACTTTGCAGGAGATGACTTTCCCACCACAGCTTGAGAAAACTGCTGTCAGACCTGATAATTTACGGAGAAGAGGAAGAAGTCGGCCCCGCAACCTTGATTTGTCTCTAAAATTGTCCCTGGAACTGCAATTCCATGCCCAGATCCCAGGCCTGGCTTGGAGACACCTCCTGCTCTCGAAGCATTCAAAGGAAAAGGCCAAGGCAGAGGGAGGGGAGAGGCAGCAGAGCTGGGCAGGGGCTCAGGACAGCGACTGTGGGAACTGAATCTCATTCCCAGTGAGAAAACTGGGAAGCCCAAAGGCCCTGTGTGAGTCAGAGCTATGGCTGACACCGCTCAGGGAGCACAGCCCCAGCTCCTGAGCCAGCCCATGGCTGCTCAGAGCTCCAGCTCTCAGCTCTTTACAGGCAGAGAGGGATTTCCCTGTGAAAATCTCCCATGAACAGGCCCAGGGCTGGTCCTGCTCCCTCCCCAAGGGCTCCAGGTTTGTCCTGCCAACATGCAGCCAACAGCCCTCCTCCAAAAATACACAGAGCTGACAGTGGGTTGGATGCTGCAGCAAAGCCCAAGAAAAGCGCCAGTGCTGGAGCCTCCTGTAAAAACTGACAGCTCTGGGCTGGAGAAAGGGGAAACTTGAACCTTTGGGGTTTGTCTTTTGGTTCAAGGGGGTTGCTGCAAAATGTCGCCTTCGTCTGGCAGCTTGAGGAGTCAGTGGCTCCCCTCTGGTCCTGCACGGCCCTGCTGGGACCAGCCCTCTGCCAGCACAGGGGAAGCTTTAACAGGGAGATGGAACCTCTGGAGTCACCCCAGCACCGCCTCAGCTGCACAGTCCTCCTCCATCCACAGCTGCATCCAGCCCTGGATGAGGCTGTGAGACAGGTAATCACAGCCAGGTATCAGAGCCTACACGCCACAACCCACCCCCTGCTGACACCACAGAGCCCAAGAGCTGGATGGGACCCGGGATCCGCTGCCATGGTTCCCTCCTGCGGGAACAGCACAGCTCAGAGAGCCCTGAAACTCCACCAGGATCATCTCTCCCAAACATCCTCCCTGTGGCTCTGAAGTCTAGGGGAGAAAGAGCAAGATACCCATCTACCCCACCCTCGGGTGGTGGGCAAGCTCTGCTTCCTCGCTGGCACTTGTCTGTCCTATTTGATAGCAAATACAGGCCCACTTAGTTCTGACTCACTCCACCTGCTCGTATTGCTTAGTCTCCCTGGCCAGGCCATCATGCAACATCTACAGTGAAAAAAAATCTTACCATCTGAAATGAAACTGAAATTCAAATCATATCAGTTCATCACCCCCCTCAGATAACAAATCTGACCGAAGCTTGTAGGAGCTTATTGGGCTGTTTCTAGATTGCCCAGCACGTAGGTCAAACACACAAATCCACAAGCAAAGCCAGCTGATAAGTTTAGTTTTTGTCAGCCCCGTGTAGGGCTGGAACTTGCAAGGAACTTGCTCCTTGGGGCAGGTTGTTGTTGGGGGATTAAGAGAAAGTTCACAACCGGCTATCCCGTGGAGTGGAAAAATATCAGGTGGTTTTGCAACATTTAAAGAGATGCACCAAGAATGTCCTGGGTGGCACATGAGGGCTGCTGGCCCTCGGGGTCTGGGGATTTTCCTTCCTCAGAGAAAACGCCTTCTGCAAAAAGCACACAGCCCTTACAAAATCAGCTGTTGCTTTGGCTTTGTTTAGTACAGAAATCAACCTTCTTTTACTTCAAGATCCAGGAATCAGCCTCCCTGCTAAGCTGACGTCGTATTCTCCCCACAAATACTGCAGGGCACCCAAACCCCGGGCTCTGATGGCCAGGTAGGGCCTATGAGAGTGGCCAACCTGATTTATCATTTACCTGGTGCTGGGTCCGGCAGCAACACACTCATCATTGATATTCAGGGAGGAGAGAATCACAGAATGTCCTGAGTCGGGAGGGACCCACAAGGATCACGCAAGTCCAACTCCTGGCACTGCACAGACACCCCAACAATCCCCTCCTGCCCCTCAGAGCGTTGTCCAAACACTTTTTAAGCTCTGGGGCCGTGCCCACTGCCCTGGGGAGCCTGGTCAGTGCCCGACCACCCTCTGGGGGAAGAACCTTCTCCTGATATCCAACCTAACCCTGCCCTGACACAGCTCCAGCCATTCCCTGTGTCCTGTCCCTGCTCACAGAGAGCAAGGACCAGTCCCTGCCCCTCCTGAGGAATCTGTGGATTGCTCTGGACCCGTTTCCACGGGAAGCAGCGACGGGAAGCCAGAGCCCCAAAGCTCTGCCCGCTGCACGTCCGTGAGCCCGAGCTCTGCCTCTCCCCACCTTTGAGCCTGTTCCAGTGCCAGGCCTGTTTGGGCAGTCCCACATGGAGCCCTTGGAGAGGAGCCACCCCCGGGGCTCTCATGGGATCTGCAGCCAGGACCGTACTGCCAGCAATTTTATGCGAGTCTTGGAAAAATTTGCCTACCCCGAGTGTCTGCTCACCCACGCAAAACCACCGGTGGAGATGTGACTTATAGCAATGCATTTTTACCCCAGTTTGAAACAAGATCAAACAAATTAGGCTGCCCCAGCGTAAACTGTGTCTCTGCTGACAGCCGGAACTGGTGCTTGTGGCCAAAACCCAAGCACAAGTGAGTCCTAAAAAGGCACAGAAAGGAAGCTGGAGGATTTATAGCCTTTTCCAGCAAGCTCCTAGAGCAGCTTTAGGATTAATCACTGCCAGGGAAAGCAATGCCTGCTGCTCTAAATTTCGTGACAGAATGTAATAATTTTAGGATAAATTAGAAAAATCTAACCTGAGTCACACCTAGGACAACCAGCTCCAGAGCTCGGTGGAGAGGCCGAGCTGAAGCCTGGGTTCAGGTGAAGGATGGCAGATGGTTGCAGAAAGCCTTGCTGTAAGAATTTAAATGCGTTTTATTCGTTCTGGAATAAAAGGTCAGAGAGATGAGACACACGGCTCCCACCTGGCCTACCTGGCTCTCCATTTGGGTTCCTGCACTTGAAGGTGCTCAGCAGGGATGGGCTACTCCCTGTCTTAGGTCTGCCCTGCCTTTGCATTCCAGCTGATGGGAATAAGTGCATTAGGGTAGTTCTTCACCTTGACCAGGCTCTGGAAGGACCATAGATGGGGAACACAACACGACCTGAGGACTTTTCCTTGCTCCCAGCTACCGAATCCCACTCCATGAGATGAAATATCTGGAGAGCCCAACCAGCTGCCTGGAGCCAGCACTGAACCCTCAGTGCAGGCAGGTGCCAATCTGCCAAACAGGGCAGTGTGAGCCTTCCCAAGGGAGATTTTGGATGGGGGATTGTTCTTTTCTGCCACGCAGTGACAAAGTGCCCCTCTCAGAGCGAGCTGGCACTGGGGCAGAGGGCAGGGGAGGGCACTGGGAGACTCTCCCCCTCCCTTGACCTGAGCGTGACTTTTGGCTGACATTGCTGCAGGGCCCATCCCCGCAGTATCTGATCCTTTCTCCCTGTGATCTCCCCGTGTCCTAAAGACCCCAGGCAGCCCCTCTGGCTACCAGGAATCCAGATCAATTCTGGCCATTGGCTGCCTGAGGCCAGGCTGTAAAACGAACAGCCCAGGATTGCCCTGAAAGGCAGATGTACTAATTAGAGAAACCCTGGGTGGCAGTTCCGAGCCCGGTGCTTTTAATAACTGCAGGGATGTTGAGAAGCAAATAAATTATATGATGAAAGTCCTACCAGGCTGCAGAACCCAGATATGTAATAAGCAAGACTGGCACCAAGACTGAAATTTTGCCCCCTGGGCTTGGCATTTTGTCTGATTGCCTTTCCAGATGGGAAAGGTATCCGGAGCTTCCGGTCCTGCCGACTGCTTGGCAGAGAAGTATTTCTCAACAACAACCTGGAGAATCATCCTGGGAAGGCTGGAATTAGGGAGCCAGAGCTCGCTGGCACTCAGGGAAGTACAACTGGCAACTGGGTAAGGCCTCAGTTCTTCCCTTTGGCCAGTGCACTGATGAACAGGCTCTGGCAGCTCCGGGGGTGTGGAATGATCCTCGTCTCCTCTGATCCCATCAAGTGCCCCAAACTTCAATGGTTCCTCATCCCCAGCACCCTCATGAGGCTGGGAAAGCCTCTCCTCTCTTTGGGGTCTGGCGACACGGCACAGTGCAAAGGTCCCCGTGGCAACAGAGGCGCAAACCGTTCACATCTGCGCGGTGCCAACCACATCTGGGCCCACCCAAAGCCACGCACAGCGGGTCACAGGAACGAACTTCTCCTCTTTCCAACCTAAACCTCTTCTCCCAGAGGGTCAGCACCCCCAAAATGCCCAGCACGGGGTCGTATCACGAGCCACAAACAGACCCTGCATCAGAAATCCGGACGAACAGAGACCATTGTTCCTACCAACAATGAGCCAGTTGGAATTGTCCGCCCATTCCTGGCTGAGGAAAGGAGGACACCAGTGCCTGTACCACATTTAAGAGCTGCATCCCCTCGCAGGCTGCCACACGTCCCAGCCCAGCCACACACAGTAATTTTTGATGGCAGTTACAGCCCAGCTCTTGTTTCCAGGGCCGGACAATGGAATTGCAGGAAGAGCTGCCCTGACCCAGCACCACCGTGTCAACGAAACCGCTGCACCGGCAGACGCTGATGCTCTTCTCTGCTCCAATTCACTCTTCATTCTTCCGGCCTGAAACCCTGCAGAAGTTTGTAGCCATTGCCCGGGGATTTGGGAGCAGCACCTGTTTTAGGAATAATCAGCCCAGCAGGAGGAAAGTTTCACTGGGCTGGTCTCGGAGTATTTACATTTTTGACCTCATCTCAGCATGATAATAGTGCACTTTGTCCACCTCGGAGGGCTCTGTGACTGGTTTGGCTGACTCCTGCACGGCTCTATTATGATTTTTCAAAAGACCTCCCATAAGGGTTAAATGACCTCACATTAGTGCTAATTTGGGGCTAACTTTCCTATTCAGCTCCTGACAAAGCAATGGGTGTTTATTCAAGCCCCATGAAGTGACAGGGACCACACACACAACCTCCTGCTCTCAGCCTGGACGCAGAAAAATCTCCACCCCGGCCCTTTCACGAGAGAGGGATGAAAAATAAGGAGAGGCTGTCGGAAAACTTTCATCCAGCCTGTGCTCCAAGCACGACAGGCTGAATTAAAACCCAGCAGACAACCTGAGGCAGCTCCACTGTGGCCCCAAGGAGGCTGCAAAGGGAGGTGACAGCGGCCATCCCTTCCGTTCCCCTGCGTGGCCCAATTGCAACCTGCTGAGTCACAGACCCACAAAACACTCGCCTGCCTCATTCCTCAGCTGCTTTTCTGCTCCACGGGCTCCTCGTGGGCTTAACTCTTATTAATTTGATGCCAGCAAATCACCCTGCACGGCCAATAAGTCAAATGCCTCGTCGCCCCGGCTCCTGGGAGAGGGAAGGTTTTGCGGAGAGAAGGCAGCAAAGGAAGCTGCCAAAGGAATCCAGTCTCATCCCCATCCCATCTCCCTGTCCAGGATTAATGGGAGCACAAATAGGGCAGGCTGGAAAGAGCAGCAAACCGTGGCTGATGATCCCAAGCACAGAGGCGGCCACAGACACACGGACCTGGTGTCAGGACTGGGAGCTGAACGCGCGACACCAGCTCAGTGAGAGAGCCAGGAAGGGCTCGTTCAGAGCATCACTCCACTGCATCAGGGCCATGGATTTGGCCCCTTCCCGTTGCAGTTAAAGAAGGTCAAAAAAAAAAAAAAAGAAAAGAAAAATAAAGAGGGAACACAAACATGTTATTGGCCCAGTGAGTAAACATTTCAGGCCCTTGTGCAATCGTTAATAATGGGACGAGGCGTGTGTGAACTTCCTGTCACTGTCCTGCAGCTCATTCCGAATTCACCCAGGCAATTAGGGTGTCTTTTATGCGAGGGCTGAAATTCTCCTGGATTGATTTAACGAGTATAATTTCCTCTTTGGAACTGCTGGAAATTAATCATCACTTCTCCAAGCTCCCTGCGGAATCCACTCCGTCAGCACACAGCGGTGGAACCTTCATGCTGACTGGGCTGCTGTTGACTTTGTTCAAGTGTTTCCTACACTTAGAATGGGAAATATCTCAAATATGCAGCAAAGTCAACTGTCCCATCATGGAACAGGTCGATTTTTTTTCCTCTGGTGACAACACCACACAGGCAATAAACCCAATTCTCTCTTTGCTCACATCGGCTTTCATTGAAGACTCTGCAGCAGTTTAATTGCATCGACTCTTCATTTGCAGCCAGTGAAAGCAGCAGAGCTGATGGGATATTTTAAAGGGAAATTAAATAAATACACCTAACCACTTACACATCTAACATGCATTTGCACATAAAAACGTCAATTTGTGCATGTAAATCAGGTAACTAGTCAGATAATTCCCTATTTTCGTGGCTACCCACCAGATTTGGGTGTCCAGCTGTAAGATTTGAAGAGCTGAGAGCACTGAACATCTCTGAGAAATGACTGAACTATCCGGACTCCAAGGAATCTGTTCCTTCTCTCCCATCTCAAGCTCCATAAAAATCTATAAACGGAGTCAGACAAAGGAAAAAGAAAACAATTCACAGCGTATGGAGACAGCTTAAGTGACTGGCAGCCGAAAGAGTAGGCTGCTCTAGAAAGAAAACTGTTTTGTTTATTAAAACAATTACTACTGCTTAAAAGGAAGAGCTCTGAAGGAGGTGTGAATGAACTGCCCTTCTCAAAACTGAGGTGTGGCTGCTCCAGAGGTTTTCCCAGCATTTTGGTGCCTTTTGATGTAAACCACAGAAACTAAACTATATGAATTAAAATCAGAGCTCCTTAAAATTCACTAGTTCCCCGGATTATTCTTGGGAGCTGACCCATCCCTGGAACACCCCCCAGGTGTACAGTCACAAAGGGACTGACATGAAAGTTTCAGCAAAGTCTTTGTTGACTTCTTCCACCCCGGCGTTGACCCATTTTGAGCCATCAGTAGTTTACAGCATCTTTTGGATGAGGATCTCTCTAAATTTTCCGTCTTTTTCTATAAAACCAGTTTCAGCCAACTGGCAACAACCTTCTTTTCCTCAGTTACCGTCTACAGAAGTCGTGCAAACCCCCCAGGGGCCTGTGGGTCAAGAGAGTTGATCCCCATCCCTTTGTTGCTTCTCCAGCACATCCCACCCTTCATTCTCCCTCCTGGGAAAAGCCAGGACTTTCCTCCAGAACGTTTTTTCTCTGGACAGCAACAGTTCTGCCACAGGGAGCTGCACACTGGAAGCACTCCACAGGGACATCTAATTAGTGATTGCAGCATCCCTGGGAGAATTACCAACCCATTGGATTCTGCCTGTTGATAACAGCCTCAAAGCTGAAGTGTCCTCAGGAGAGAGCAGCAGTGCCAAGGTAACAGCACCTCTCCTGATTCCTGCCACTCTGTTTCCAGATTCCGGTTGGGACCAGGAAAAAAAAATAAACCACCACTCTCAGATCTCCCTTCTGCAAAGTTTCTGCCCATCTTTGGAGCAAGGATGGCTGGAAATTCAATGAAAATACCCTCCTCCTGAAAGGCCTCCATCCAGTTTTGCAAATAAACAGATAAGCAGCCACCCAGTGGGGGAACAAGATCATAACCAGCTGGATCTGGGATGTGGAAAGGTGGGTGAAACAAAGCAAGAAGTTTTAAAGGATGGCAAGATGGATGTGTAGGAGACGGAATTACAGACACAGAATTACAGACGCTCCTAATAAGGGAGAGGAGAGTTGGAGCTTCCTGTGAAAAATTAAAACCACAAACAAACTTGGGAGATTCTCAGGGCCACGAGGGAAGGAGTAGGGAGAGGAGAGGCGGGGTAAAGCTGCGTCGAGTAGGAAACTGCCACAGAAAACCTGGAGCTTTCAAAGCCTTCCCTTTTATCTGGAGGGCTTTGGGGCAAGAACGGAGCAGAGGGGGAGTCATAAGCATGGGTGCTAATTGCATGGAGCATCTCCACGGAGCTTCAGATTAAAGACTCCAGCACCTCGGGGGGTGAGGGAATCTGTTGATCTCGGAGACAAGTACGTGGGGCAGGCAGCTGCACCCTTTGTTACCAGCCTGCCTCCCTTCCCCATCTGATCATGTAAATGAGAGCTACAAATGCGGCAGTTTACAGCACGCAACATCTGAGCCGGGATCTCCTCCGGAGAGACGGCGATGGGTTTATTTACGTGTTCTGGGTTATCGCTGCACACGATCTGACCGGGGCCCCTTCACTTCTGTAGAGCCCTGATGAAAGTAGAAAGTCGTACCCAGGCGTTTCTGACGGTGCTGGTGGCACTGAAGAGGGAAAGGTCGGATCCTCTGCCCCCTTTCACCCTCTCTGTAGCAGCAGCGCTCGGCTGCTCTGCCCCTAAAGGCTTCCCAGAGAGGGATCTCCCTGCCATGGCAAAAGGCTGGAATGGTGGGACATCCCAAGCAGGGAAAAAGCACCCACAGGCCTCGGGTGCAGCACCTGTTGGGCTCTGCCTACCCTGAAAAGCTTTAATACCTTCCCTTGCTGCAGGATGGTAGCCCAGGACTGCTGGATTCATCATTTCTCCAGTGCTTCCCTGTCTTCTACATCTGCACCCCTGGCAAGGGTTTGTTTGGAAGAGCAGGTTCACAGGACATTCCATGTGGTGAGGAAGCAGCTTGTGCTTCCCGTTTTTAACGAGAGTAGGTGCCCCCTCCTCATCTCTGCAGATGATCCTGCTTTCTGTAGGATTTTTGCCTCGAAATAAGAAGATTTCATGCGCTTTTATGCAGCCCCAGAGTCTGCAAACCTCTCAGCGGGAAGGAGTGGGAAGGAAAGGGAAGGGAAGGGAAGGGAAGGGAAGGGAAGGGAAGGGAAGGGA
>JAWMRA010000058.1:4851754-4865963 GCA_035584735.1 Pseudotriccus pelzelni | reverse complement strand
GTCCTGCCCCTCCTCTGCCCCTGCCCAGGCAGTTGGAACTGCACTGAGGTCTCCCCTCAGTCTCCTCTTCTCCAGCTTAACACAACAAGTGCCCTCAGTGTCCTCACACGGACTCACATCAAGGCCCTTCCCCATCCTCGTGGTCTGCTCTGGATGCAGTGACTGCACTGGGTTTGGAAAAGGTGACTCTACTCCATGGCAGGGCAGGCGGTCTGGGAAATCCCCTTTGGTGCCAATTTGGGAGATGCCCTGACATTCCAGCCCTTAGACAATACGTACATGGAAGGGAACCCTGTGAAGAGACAGAGACCTTCCCTGTGACTGTGCAGAAACCTGGACAGGTCTCTCTGCTGTCCAATAGGAGAGGGACATGGAGTCATTTCTGACACCCAGACCTCATAGCACATCTTCTCCCTTTTCTCCAACCCCGGACAAACGTGGAAATGAGCCCCAAGACAACCCTTCCAGCTGTTCCTCTGACACACCCTCTCCCCACCGGGAACAGACAAGCACCATCCACCGACAGCTCGTCCATCAGCTCCCGGTGACGGCCGTGACACGCTGCGATGTCACTCCCATCAGGGGACCGTTTGCTGTGGGGCTGGACGGAGCTGTTCCAGCGCTCTGCTCCAGCTGACAGCTGGCCCAGCGCCAGCCCGGCCCTGCTTTCACTCCTCTCAGAGATGACTCTCTGAATTCCAGCCCCAGTGACAGACTCCATCAGTGTTAACTCCGTCCACGAGACATCCCCAGCCAGCAGAAAGGGCCCCTTTCAGGCCTTGGATTGATCCGAGTGCGCGGGACCCTCGGCGGGAACCAACGGAGGAATGAATGAATAACTGAATGAATGACAAAAAAAAAAGTGCCGGCGTTTGTGAGAGGGAAAGAGGCTGCTTTGTGTCTGGCGGCTGAGGGGGAGAAGAAAAGGCTGCTTGTCAGGCTCAATGAGCAGTTTCAGACGCAGGGAAGTGTTTATGGCTCTCTCTAATTGCTGTAATATTCCTGCCACGGCCACGGCGCTTTTGTGGCTGCTTCACCGGCTCTGACAAATCAGCTGCCAGGAGAAGAGAAAACACTAAAGTAAATAATTTAAGCAACGAAGAGAAGGGTGGCTGATGCTGCTGATTTCTCAATCCCTGCTCTCTGCCTGCAGGAAGGTGCCCAAATGACACACACAGACTGACCCTTCCCCTTCCAATACTGCCCTGCTGACCTCCGGTTGTGGCCATTCTGCTGATGCCTTGCCATACAATCCAAGTTAATCCACATAATTTCCAGGTTAATTACAGAATCACTGATGTTTTAAAAGTCCTCCAAGGTCATCAAGTCCAACCTGTGCCCCATCCTCAACTTATCCCCCAGCCCAGAGCTCTGAGTGCCACGTCCAGTCATTCCTTGGACACCTCCAGGGCTGGGGACTCCAAACCTCCCTGGGCAGCCCCTGCCAAGGCCTGACCACCCTTTTCACGGAGAAATTCCTCCTGATGTCCAACCTGCCCCTCCCCTGGCACAGCCTGAGGCCGTTCCCTCTCCTCCTGCCCCTTGTTCCCTGGGAGCAGAGCCCGACCCCCCCGCCACGACTCTTCCCCTCCTGTCAGGGAGTTGTGGAGACGTCAGGAGACAATTACACTGCCGGGAGCTCGACCCAGACTCCCAAAGTGGCGGCAACACGAGGGTTTGTCACTTCCTCTGCACGGCTTCACCCACTGGAACCAAAACAGCGGATTGCTCCACGTGCCATTAACCTTCTCCTTCTCACCCCACGCACACTGTAATCAAACACAGGGAAACAAGCAGTAATTACAGCATCAATGTCTTAGTCACCCGTCCTGATCAAAACAAAACTCAGGAATTTTGTCATTCAGTGCCCAAAATGAGAAGCAGGAAAGCTACGGGAGAGCGTTGGTGACGCATCCCATCACAGCTGTGCTGGTTTTTTTGGGCAGGGGCTTTTGTTCTGAGCTGGCCCAGCTCTAGCACAGGGGTCCTGGGCCACTACTACGACAGCAATTAAGTTTCCCATTAAGACACACGTACCTTGTTATCAGAGGTAATAGTTACCATTATTACAGCAAAACAGGCAAGTCATTAAATCTATCAATTAATTGTCTTTCTTCCCTGTCTCCATATTCCTTCAAAGAAAATAATCTGAGAACGGCATCAAGGCTGCAAAGAGCCCAAACGGATCAATATTTTCAATATTCAGTATTGAAAAGATCAATGGTTTTTAGGCCAGAGTTAAGGACATGCTGTGATGTTGAAGCCCACAGCACAAATCCCGACTCTGTGAAGCCACACTCCTGCCCGTACCAAGATTTCCCAGTGTTCAGTGTTCAGGATTTGCAGAGGGGGGGCATTATCCCTCTCCAGGATTCCACAGTGCATTTAAGGAAGGCAAAGATTCGTGGGGAGAAGTGTTACCTTTTATAAACCAGCTGCTAGAGCTGAAAAAACAGAGATGCTTTTGGGCCCTCAAACACTCACCCAGATGTGACTTGAAGCACCAAATTCCAACCTGCATTCCAGCCAAGAAAACTGATTTTGAGCTGAATGAAATTATGGTGAACCTCTTGGACAAACTGAGAGACGAAGGGGTGGATTATTTGTGCCAAGTTTTCAGCTGCCAGCACAAGCTCCTGGGATGTTAATGGGGCCAGGTTGAAAAGAACTGCACTTTTCGTGGGCTCAGGGCATGGACAGGGGATGTTCAGCATCCCCTGTGCCTGCCCATGGCCTGAGCTGGGCAGTCAGTTACTGGTTTGAGCTGTGGGCAGTTATTTCCTTACTCATTTCCGTGCTCTGACAGGGCTGTAATTTGCAGGCCCTGTAAGTAGGTACAGTGTTATCACCTCCCAATGGGTTGTTTCTTTTTTTTTTTTAATGAAATTTTTTTGGTCCTGGACTATGACCCAACCAAATGCTTTAGAACAACAGGTGAATCTCAGGATCTCTGGCTGTTGTAACCTCCCTCCTCCCCTCTGAGTCTCCTCCCCTTTGTTTACTGCAATCCTTCCTCTGCCCTTAGATTTTTGGGATCTTGAGAGCTGGGCCCTGTCCTGCCTTTGTGCTGCCTGGGACACATAAACACCTATTTGCATCCAGTGGGAGACTTGCCTGACCCCAGGACTCGCTCAGAGTGGTGGGATCAAGGTGAAACACATTTGCATACATGCAAATTTTTGCCATTTGCTGTGCAAAAATATCCTGTCTCTGAGATAGGGGAAGACACGGGTTCTGACTCAGAACCGATGCTATCGGTGCTGTCAAGATTAGAGTCTAAATTGTGCAACCCAGCTTAACTCACAGTATCACTTGCTATGCAAAAGACAGTGTTTCATACAGAGGTGTGGCCTCTCCAGCGATTGCAACAGGTACAGACCACAGCTGGCTTGTCATTGAGATCCGATACAATGCGAAAGCACGGCCAGTTTTTCAGATTTGGTCCTAAAAGAAGCTCATGGTTCTTCATCAGGTGGTGGCTGACCTTAAATCACGGGGAAATTAATGGGATCAAGAGCTTTCCAACACCTGTCACGAAACTAAATTTAAAAAAAAAAAAAAGAAACAACAACAAGCAAAACAAAAAGAATCCAGAAAAGGTGAAAGCACTTAAAAGGAAAAGAACTAAAAAAAAGCAACACTTTTTTTTTCCCACAGGAAACTTCCATCACTGCTGTATTTTCCCTAAGGACATTTCTGTATCTGTCACTAAGAATTACTGCTGTCAGCCGTTAATGCATCAGCCCAAACCAGAGGGCTGGGCTTTGGTGGGCTGAAAAGGGATGTAAATCCACAGTTGCTTTTAACCACCAGGCTCACCTTGGCCGTAGAGAACATACTGTCTATGCAATAAATCCTATTTTGACCCGAGGAAAAAATGGCGTTGGAAGGGAAAAAGCGGCGTGTTGTTCTCACGAGCGCGTGACTGGTGCCTAATCGAGGCTGAGAGAGGCATTTCACTCACCTAGGGCTGAGCAAGTGCCAAAGCACAGGCAGGAGAAAGGTATTTGACGGGGAAACAACTGCAGGTGAACATCAAAACCCTTCAGCCCCCCCTCCCCGAAACAGCACAACTCTCTCCCACCAGAACCCCCTAAACAAGTGCCTTTCAGTGGCTACAGGGACAGGCCCGAATTAACCAGATTTGCTCCACAAAGTGAAATAACGCCCTGGAAAATTACACCGCAATAAAAAAAGCTAATGAAAAGGTGCAGTTTTGCCCTACAGATAACTTGTCCCTCCTGATCTTAATGAATTCACTGGCAGTTCTGACAAGCTTTTATTACAGTGGCACTCGACGCCCTGGAAAGGTGCTGTTCAAAGAGATGGTCTTTGTCCCGAAGAACATGATGTCACCCTGAAAAAGGCAATGATAGAGGCTGCTAATTATTCATTGTTTGCACAGGGGATAAAAAAAAAAAAAAAAAAGAAAAGGTTTATATGGAACTAACGTATGGGTAAGTGTAAGTATCATTAGGGGTAATTATAGTAACTGCCTCTATGATCCTCCTCTGTTATATTTGAGGCAGGCTTCGTTTCATAACTACAGGTTTGGCCGCTGAAAAACCCTCTTTCACAACAGGCAGCCCAGTGCAAGCCCCGTGGCTTCCATGAGCCCCGTCGCTCGGCTCCCCCAGCACGGGGCTCCTCCGGGCTCGGGCCAGAGCAAAGCTGCAGCCCTCGGTGCCGTGTTTTCTCTCCTCCACTGTGGATTGTTGGAGGGGTTTGCACGGGGAGATCTGACGCCAGAAACGTGGGCTTGTGGCGTCACCCCGGGGAAAGGGACGGTGGGAAGCCCCGAGCCTCTGCTTTTCCTGCCTAAAGCGCCAGCTGAGTTGAGACACCGCTCGGGCAGCGAGGCGAGGAAGGGTGCCCTGTGCCTGAAGGGTTGTTGCTGGGTAAGGGCAGAATTAAATGGGATGAGGAGGGCGTGGAGCGGAGATAGGGAACGGCATCTCTCGTGATGCAAGAGCCTCGTCCGGGCACAGCCCAGAGCGGACCCCCAGGCTGTGCCCACCCTAGTGCCCACCATCCCCTGCCCCACAGGGACACAGGACCATTCCCCATGCCCACAGGGAGCCGTGGAGGGATGGATTTGGAGGTCTGCAGTGGCAGGAGGCCTCCGCTCAGCCCGGCGAGCCCACGCAGGCACCCAGGGCGGGTCTGTTTGTCCTTCGGGGCCACAGAAACCAACAAAACAGCGGCGGGAAAGGAGGAACCTCGGCCGTGTCCTCATCACGCCCACGCGCCCACGAGCGCCCTTCTTTCTGCCTAATGAACTGGGGATTAATTAGGGGAGGTAAATGGGCTTCTGCAGGACTGCCGCTGTTTGTCGATTCGGCGTTTTGTAATCCCTCGCCTTGTTTTGCAGCGGCTGCAGGTTAAAAAAAAAAAAAAACAAACCAAAGACCCACTGAGCTTTACCGAGGGAAAAAGGGAGTTTGATCAGATTTATCAAAGCCAAGGCACCTGTGAAGACCCTGCAGAGTTGATGGCTGATGCTGTATAAGACTGAGCGACAGCAAATATACAGTGTTCCCCATTCATCCCCAGATGAAAATGTAGTACGGGAACATATACAGGGCATACAGTGTGGGAAACAACGAAAAAAATCTGGTTTTTATTTTTGCTCAAAAAGGAGGGGGGAAAAAATTAAAGGGAATTCGACATTTATTGCTTTTAAATAAACAAACAAACAAATTATTTTCCCTTAAAATTTTCTTACTGACCCGCTGTTTATCTAAGTGGGGGATGTACTGCTCAGGGAGTGGTGACTTGCCCCGAAAACAGATTGGGAGGGGGGAAACCCAGTGGTTCTGCTTTTGTCCTTGACCCATGAAGAACACAGAACCGACCCCAAAGCCTGACTTTTCCTTGTCCTTTGCCTCATCCAAGCTCTTGTACCCATAAAAATACAGTGTTTACTGGCATTAGCCTGTAAGCAATAGTCAGCATCCACACTGCCTCTCGTGGCAATGCCTTGGTGCAAGGCATTCCCAAACCCCCGCTGTTCCCATGCTTTCCCTACAGTTCTGCTCTGGGCTGGGCTGTAAACTAATCCTGAAAAGGGTCTTTCAGAGTTTTCCCAGCAGAACCACTTGGCACAGGACAAAGTGACTCTCCCGGGGCTGAAATAACTCTTATCTCCCCGGCCAGCCCACCTGGATGTTAACAGTCACTCTCCTGTCATGTAACTCGGTCTGGAGAGTGTGAGCAAACATCAGCAGGTTGAAACTGCCACATTTCTGCATTTGGCCTCAGCAGAGCTCAGGGCAGAGATCCAATGTTGTCTTTGCGTGTACCAACCCACCACAAAAAAAAAAAACCAACACACCAAAACCAAAAAAACCCAATACTTAAAGCGCCGAGACTCGACTTTTCCCCTTGGCTGCTTTCAGGGAAGGCCAGAGCTTCACCCAGGCACTCCAAACTTGAGGCCCCTTTAAAAACCCCCCCGGGATTGTATTTGCCTCCTCAGCAGGAGGCGGATGACACAGTTGGATTTCATTTCACCTTCTCAGGACTGTGACATTTTTGTTGGCTCCTGCAAGGGGCAGGTGTCTCGTGCCCTCCTAAAGATCCTGGCATGCAGGAGCAGCACCAGAGAGCAGGCAAAGCCTCTGCCCTTCCCAGGAGAGATGTTTCGGAGAGGGATGTGCTGTGACAAGGCTTCCTGAGCAGGGTCCACCACCAGGAGAGCAATTCCTGTGGGAAAGGTGGGGGGGGGTTTGGCCCGTTTGCTGTAAGATTCCTCGGATCCTGTCCCAAAAATCAGGAGCGGGGTGTGAGTAGCTGTGTCCTGTCCTGCAGGAGCAGCCTCTGCAGGCTGGAGTGCCAGGATTTCAGGTGGGAATGTCCAGGAGAAGACTGGCTTTCCTCAGTTTTCCTTACCTTTACCCCACACCTGGGTGGTTGCAGGGAACACAGGTAGGTTTAAAACAACCCGCCACGGCTTTGGGGACCAGACCCAGCTGGTGGCAGCAGTCCCAGCGTGCTGACATTCCGCTTCCCACAGCGCCTGAGTCAGCTGGGACACAGGCTGTTCCTAAAGGACTGCTCCAGGAAATCCCTGCCTGCCCTGTGGAAGCAGGAAGAGTGACTTCCACTCCTGAGGGATGCAGCAACAGCTCCGGCGTGCCTCCAAACAGGCCGGGCAAGGCTCTGCTGGGCTGTTGCTCCACTCTCTTCCTCGGCCACAGAGGCCAAAGAAAGTGTCCCTTTCCTTCCCAGGCAAAGGAAGACTTGCTGTTTTGAGGTATTTCCTAATGGTCATGCCAATGTCCTCCCCCACCCCTCGCTTCCTCCCTCCTCCACCAAGTAGCTGAAGGCTACGAAAAGCTCTGGAGGTCCCGTGGAGTCATCTCAGATGGATGCTGAAACTCCTTGGGCTTGGCTACGTGGCAAAAATTCAGGGAAATAATCCGAGTTCATGAATGGTAATAACTTAAAACAGGTCAGTAAAACAGCAAGGAACTTCAGGCAGATGCTCCAGGTAGTCTCGAGCAAGTATGTTTAATCCGTACGTAATTTAATTCAATTAAATTACAGCAAAGACAAAGAATTCTTAACGGAATTATTTAATTCTTGTTGAGTCTGGATGGACCACCCCACCTCCAGCTGAATTTGAAGGGAGTCGGGTAGCTCAGTTCACCTTCACGCTTTTAAAACAAAGCTTGAAAACCCGATGGGACAAACTGTTCTCAAACGGGGAGGGGGGGGACGACGACGACACAGAAAAGTGCTGCAGAACCCCAGAATCCCGGAATGATTCAGGCTTTCAGGCTGGAAGGGCTCACGGTGGGTCAGCTGGTCCATCCTCCCTGCTCAGGCAGGGTCATCCCAGAGCACACACGGCACGGGATCGTGTCCAGCTGGTTCTGGAACACTCCCAGTGAGGGAGACGGAATTTGACGCCTGTTCTGGTTGTCCTCGAGCCTGGTTGCGAAGATTCCCGTGTTCCCACACCTGCCTCACCTGGAAGTGAAACACCAGGCACGGCCTGCACCATCCTGCAGGGAGAAAAATCTGGACCAGGAAGCCGTATTTTTAATGCAAAGACGTTCCCAGGAGCACAAAGGCACCCGGTGAAGACATTTCCTCATTGCTGGGTGCCTGTGCCCCGCTGCCATTAGCACTAAAGAGAGAGAACAAGAGCCTGGGAAGGCCAATCCTTTTGGGTGGAGGCTTTTCATCATCACAGGAGATTTTTAGGCTGATTCTCAGGGGTTTAGACCTCCCATTTCAAATCACTGAGGTTTTTTAAACTTCCAGATCAGCTGTAAAGTTGTAAAATCACTGAAGAAAGTGAAAATCAGGCCCCATTAGTACCAAAAGGGACGCAAAACATGTGCAATTTCCCTCTCAGCTCGGTGCTCTCAGTTAACTGAACTCTTGAGCAACGTTTCTGCCTCTGACCATTCCCAAATTGGTTTCTTACAACATCAAAACTGATTTTCTTTCAACTTATCTGATAGAGTTAAAAGAAAACACCCTGGCAATGCCACTGCATCACAAGGGAGGCTTTGATCATCTGCAACTGCCAACGCACCTTGAAGGGTATTAAAACACATCTGACTTGGCTGATTTGGACCTGCCCCTTCCCACTGAGTGTCCCTGCCAGGAGCCCCCTGAGGAGAAGGGGCAGCACGAGGGAGAAACGACCCCAGGTTTGGGTCCCTGAGGTTTTTTCCTAGGAGGAAACTTCAGGACTTTGCGTTCAGCAGGTCACCCAGCTCAGGTGAAAGTGCATTTCTGCGTAAGCTTTTGGAAGGAACTGACCTTTCCACTGCGGTCATGAACCTTCCAGCAGGAAGAATCCTCCTTGGGATGATGAAAAGCTGATACTTCCACTCGATCTGTGGGTCTCAGAAACCTCCTTTGTGGCAAATAAAAAAAATAAATATATAAAAAAGAGTAATCTATTAATGGTTCAGGACTTTTCCCAGTTATCCTCTGCCTGAAACACCAAGGGCACCTCATCCCCTGCCCTCTGGGAACGTGATTCTGGCTCTGTAGGTTACCTGGGGTGGGGGAGGAAGCAGAGCAGCAGAACACGGGGGTGCCGGTGCAGCTGATTCCCATTAATTTTGGAAGGAGTTATAAAAAGTAAGCTTTAAAGTCTGTCCTAAACATAAGGATCCAGCTGATTGAGAGCTCATCTGCTTCTATCTCTCGGCTAATCGCGAATGCACTTCTGCTGTGTCACTTCAAAGGCAACAGCACAGCTGGGAGGGTTTTCATCAAAGCTTCTGCATGTCTGGGGGAGGTTTTCCCCCCCATGAATATACATCACTGGAGGCACCTTTTCCCAACTTTTCCCATGCCTCCCTCTGATTGATCCTCATTTCATTCAGATGAGCTCTTCCTCCCTGGATGGCTAAAGGGCAAGAGACAGCTCTCTCCAAAGCTTTCCCAAAGCCTCTCCGGAGATTTTCCTCTCATCAGAGTGGGGGAGGGAGGGAGCTGTTCAGACAAGAGATTGAGCCTTTAAATTAAATTCTTGTCATCTCGAGGGCTGGGCCTGATAGGAGCGGGGGTGGGAAGTGTATTCTCCCAGTATCTCTGGGATAACTCCGGCCAGATCCTGATCTGGTGCAAATGCGCCAGTGGGCTGATCTCAGCTGTCCTATCACCCAAAGCAGGAGTCTCCACACCCCCCAGTGCCAGGCAGGAGGCTGGTGGGTGCAGCAGCACCATCCCCTGCCTGGCTGTTCCCCGCGGGGGGAACGTGAGCTCCAGGGGCTCAGAACACTGGCTGGAATTGCTCAATTCCCCTCCTTTTTTTTCCCCCGGTGGGGAAGGGCAGCCCAGTGGAATTTCAAACACTCAGCCACCCCTCAGCCGGGCCCGGGAGGATTTCACAAGAGCCCAAGACCCAGCACGTGCAAAAGTGCCGGTGGAAACGGGGTGGGAGGGGGGGGCCCCTCCGAGGATCTGGGATGGGAGCTCACCCCTCCTGGAAATTCTGGGCCCGCTGCCACTTGGTTACAGCACGTCTCCTGGCTGGTGGCCAGAGCAGAGGAGCCTCAACCTCATCCCTGCTCTCCTGCCCTCCACCCTCTAATTGCACGTTCCCCAGGGCCAAAATGACCCCAGCACTGCCAGGTCAGGGCCCTGGCTGAGCTGAGCGCTCCTGCACCCCTGGAAGGTTGGAAGGGATGGGAAGGTGACGCCCCTGATGATTTTTTTTTTAAAAAAATGTTACAAATCTCCTATGCACTGATCCCTGTAGAAGTGACATCCTTGGAGATTTATCCAGTGAGGTCTTCCTCTCCATCCCAGCAAACCCCTCAACAGTCCCTCTCTGGGAGCAGGAGAACTGCAGAGCCACCGCCCTCCTGTCACCCCAGCGGTGTCCTCACAGCCTCCTGCACGTCCTCTCAGCTCAGAGCCCCATAAACCCACAGCTTGGACCTTTACCAGGAAGTCCAAACCGGGTGCCCAGGCACGTGTCACCCCCGTGGGGACTCTCCAACACCACAACCTCTCCTGGCACCCATGAATCCTGTCCTCCATGCCCAGCTCCAGGCTGGAACCCTCCCCTCCACAGCAAGAGCCCCCGCTGGGGAGGCATTTAAGGCCAGGTCAGGTGTGATGCTGCTCTTTGTGATCAGGGCCTTTCTTCCCCCCAGACAACACTGGGATTTTCCCCACACCAATCCCCAAATGGTTAATTGGACTGTGACTGGTTTATCACTTCTTTCACCGGGGTGTGTGTGACTGGATTTACTTTGACACAAGCCCCTTTCTGAATTGCAAGTTGGCAACAATAAAAGGGAGAAGTCTTTAATTAGTTATCTGGCTAATTAACTTTTACAGAACTGTGTAGCTTTGGCATCCAAATGCTGCAATGCAAAACACTGCGAACATTCAAAGACTTCCCACCCCACCAGGAAGCCGCTGCCACCAGTGGTTGCAGGGGAAAAGCATCTCCCAGCCTTGGCCGAGGAGCCTGGAAATCCGCCTCTCCCTGGGCTCCCTGCACACCCACCTCTGCAGGTAACTCCCCTTCTCATGGTGGTGTTCAAATTAAGGATACAGAACGTATATGGCACCCCCATGTTATGGAATTGTAGAATCATTAAGGGTGGAAAAGGTCATCGTTGACCCAGCACCACCACCGTGTCCATCCCTAAAACATCCACGTGTTTTCTGGACACTTCCAGGGATGGTGACCCCACCACTGCCCTGGGCAGCTTGTTCCAATGCTTTACAACCCTTTCAATGAAGAATTCCCTGATATGTAGCCTAAAATTCCCCTGGCACAGCTGGAGGCCGTTCCCTTTCATCGTGTCCCTTGTTCCCTGGGAGAAGAGCCCGACAACCCCTCCCTCCTCCTGTCAGGGAGTTGCAGAGAGTGAGAAGGTCCCCCCTGAGCCTCCTTTTCTCCAGGCTGAGCCCTCCCAGCTCCCTCAGCTGCTCCTGGTGCTCCAGCCCCTTCTCCAGCTCCGTTCCCTGCCCCAGACTCGCTCCAGCTCCACGTCACACTTCTCCTCCCCAGCATGTCCGCTCACTTCACCGCTGCTAAAACACACTCCAGACCGAGTTCATCTCCTGTTTGCCAGGGCTGTGCAGAGATCCCTGCTCCCTCCTGCCAGGCAGGGCAGAGTTTCACAGCCAGGGCCATCCCACAGCCCTGAGCCAAGAGTGAAACCTCTCTCATCAGTCGGGGTGACGTCACATCACCGCGTAAGGGAACGCTCCCAAAGAGGGGGGCATAAGCCCCAAATCCTGTGGGATGACCCCCACGAGCAGGGTTTGGCCGGGGGAGCACACCAGGCAGGCTGCTGGAATGAAGCCTCTCTCTGTCGGAACATGCAGGGTCCCCACAGCTTTTCCCACGCTGCTGGCTGGGAGCTGGGGGTTTCGGCAGGCTCGGTGCCCCCGGGACGTTCCCGTGTTGTTGTATCTGCGCCTTGTGGGCAAGCACGTGTTTTCCTCCCCTGTGCACCCGGAGTTTCGCCGTTGCTGCGTGTCCAGGCAGCTCCCTGCCTGCTCCCAGCCTCCATGGAAAGGCACTGGGAAGGGAAGGGAAGGGGCAGGTTTCAGGGGAAGCAAGAGAAGCAGCGTAAAACGGGCCCACTAATCCACACACCCCCCCGCTCAGGGAGGAGCAGAGGGAAAGGGCTGTCTCTGGTCAGGCTGGGATCCAAGCCCTGCCTGCTTTGTTGGAGATTTCAAGTGAGATCTATTTGATTTATTGATGGTAGCAAAGGATTTTGCTTGCTTGGCAGGTCCAACGCCACCAAGTAACACCAGGGCAATGCTTTGCCCCCTTCCTGTACCCGTCCCTGTGGGATTTGGGGATCAGCTGAACTTGCAGCTGACAGAAGTGCTGCCTTTGCTCAAGAGGCAAGTTGTGCCTTTAGTGTTGCAGGGGCAGCTGGTGGCTCCAGGATCTCAGTGCAGCAGCCCCGTGTTTGCACACCACAAACTGCACCCAAAAACCAGCCCACAGGGGAGCTAAACTGGAGTCAGTCTGGAGCTGCAGGAAGAGGACCGAGGCCCAACATGCGCATGAGAGATTCTTCTCCTTGCTGATTTGTTCATTCAACCTCTTAGAGGGGCTGATTTCGCTCCATGAGTGCAGGGTTTGCTGAGGAAATAAAAAAATTCTCTGCAGATTTTCTAAATGATCCAGCAGCAAGAGACGGGGCAGGAAGGATGGGCTGGATCACTGACACAGGGAGGAGATGAGGGGAAGGTTCTCTCTCCCTGTACCAAAGGAGGATCTAAACCTGGAAAGGACAGAATTGCCCATATTCTCCTCCTGCAGAAGAAGATTATTAAATCTATACCCCCTTTAAATCATGGCCCTCATATCAGGAGCTGTGTCAGCCCCAGTTGCTGTGCACAGGCAAAGCCCCGAGTTCCTTTAAGAACCCTCCCCCAGAACCACAAAAAAAAGGAGATTAAATGATTCATAGCACTTGTATGGGGAAAACTTTTTATGGGCTTGTTTTTCCTTTTGCTTTTCATTTTAAGTCTTTTCAGCCTCAGTTTAAAAAACAAATCAGGCCCATTCTCTTCCCTTCCTGCTGGTGACAGGTTGCCCAGATGCCTGTCTGGGTCAAGGGGACGCTGCTGCATTTTGTTTTACCATCTGGCATCGCCCAGCTCTGCAGGGGTTTTTTTAACCTCTTAATCCTCAGCGGCGTTTTCGTTCTTTGCTAACCCCGTCCCTACCCCACGTCTGCTTTCCTGAACCTTCCAAGGTCCTTCAGGTTCCTGAACCTTCCAAGGTTCAGGAACACACACCACTTGCCGTGTGTGTAAACCCTGAGAGAGCTGGGGTTGTTTCCAGGCACGAAGAGGAGGAGATTTCCCCTTTGGAGCCGCAGAAGATCAAGTGCCATCCCCCCAGCTCCATGCCAGAGCTAAGCCTCCAACGAGAAGCTTCCCAGGGACAGACAAGAAGGTTGCAGCTCCCCACGCAGCCAGGATGGAGCTGGCAGTGCCAGGCTGTCCCTGGGATGTCTCTCCTCCCCTCGGTGTGTCCCTGCACCCGCTGCCAACCCCACGTGTGGGGCGGGGGCTGTTTCCACACTCCCGTTCCTGGAGGACACGGGTGCCTTTTGCCACGCGCCTCGTCCCACAGACCTACATAAGCCAGGGAGAACGAGGCAGAGCTGGGCAGAAGAGCTGCCAAAGAGGTGAGCAGGGCACAGTGAGCCCTGCACCTCGGGGCTAAAGTTGTCCTTTCCTCGTGAGAAACTCGGGACAGGGGGGGATGTTTCCAAAACTAGTGACTTTCGAGTTGTTTGGACATTTTCTGCCTCTCCCCTGAGCAGAGCTTGCCTGTAACAGTAGGTTGCCTTGTAAAGCAGTGTGTTCTCCCTCCCCCAAAAAAATTACAAGTGGTTTCCACAGAAAACGTTGGAACTGTGTAAAGTCTCACTTTCAGCTTCAAATTATGGGGTTTTTTTTTTTGCTTGGTTTGGGGCTGAGGGATATTTTCTCCTCAGACACTGCCGTGCTCATTCACTTTTCCAAGCAGATGGTGAAAAAATGTCGAAGGAAAAATTAACCTCCTGCCCTCAGATTTTGCTTTGCCCACCTCTGAAGACAGGCCCACATGGCACACTTTTGCCACCACGGTTGGCAGAGGGTGGGTTTAGATTGGATATCAGAATTTCCTCCCTGTGAGGGTGGGGAGGCCCTGGCACAGGTTGCCCAGAGAAGCTGTGGCTGCCCCATCCCTGGAAGTGTC
>JAWMRA010000058.1:4813729-4851654 GCA_035584735.1 Pseudotriccus pelzelni | reverse complement strand
GCCACAGCTTCTCTGCCCAACCTGTGCCAGGGCCTGCCCACCCTCCCAGCCAGCAATTCCTTCCCAATCTCCCATCTAACCATCTGGCAGTGGGAAGCCATTCCCTGTGTCCTGTCCCTCCATCCCTTGTCCAGCTCTCTTGGGGCTGCCTCTCCTCTGGCCCCCAGCCCAGCTTTACTTCCCAGGTGAGGTTTGTACCCGTGGAAGGACCGTGGCCTTTGAGCTGTCCTGTGCAGCTCTTGCATCCAGGGATTCTGCAGCTGGCAGATGGGGTTTGGCAGCTGCTGCTCGGGGCTGCTGCCCTTAATTTTCATTTTTCTTCCCAGCAGATGATTGATGAGCAGCAGTGCAGCTACGCAGGTAACATATGCTCCTATTTCCAGAGGGTTTGTAGGGAGCAGTGCCATGAGGGGATGGGATCCTCTGATTTACAGCAAAGGGGTTTTTTTTTTAAGGAGATCTGGGTAAAAGTTCAAGAGAGAAACCGAAACCCGTCAGCATGTTTGGGATAATTGTAGGGATGCTTAGACTTCACCCCTGTGCCTGTAGTGCTGTGAGCCAGCACAGGGGTGGAAAAGATGGAAAAACTGCTGGGACCCTTTTTGTGTGCGTCTTCCACCCTCTTCCCTGCCCTGCAGCTCCCAGCACATCCAGCGCTGTGGTCGGATGCCCTGGAGTGAGGACCCTTCTCACCCTGGAATCACAGGGACTGACCGCAACCTCCGTCCCAGCACAGCCTTTGGAATACACATTCTGGCTCTTTGGAAGCCGCTTTCTCAGGCATTTCACTGAAAGGGCTCTAACTTTGTGTTTTGTGGTTGGCCTTATCAACAGCAGTGCCTTTGAGTGACTGACTAAAGCCCCGGGCCTTGCCCGGAGCAATATTCCAGCTGGGTGAGTCAGGGCTGAGCTGGCCTTGGAAGCTTTTGTAGCATGAAACTATTCTTCAGTGGTGAATTAATGAGGTTTCAGCTGGTCCAAAACGTGAAGCCATTAGGCTGAGTCTGTATTTTTGAAAGGAACAAACAGCTCTGTGGTCTCAGCAGCCCTTGGTCCCCAAAACCTTCCAGAGGTTTCCCAGATGGAGCTTCAGCTGCTGTGTCGGAGTTGTCGTGGCTGTCCCAGTGAGGCCCCACTCACTGTGTGAGGTGAAAGGGTTTTAAAAGCATAGGATCAGAGAGTCCTTAAGGTTGGAAAAGCCCTCTGAGATCATCGAGTCCAGCTTCTCCCCCAGCACTGCCAAGGCCACCGCTGACCGTGCCCCAAATGCCACATCCACAGGGCTTTGAAATCCCTCCGGGAGTGGGGACTCCGGTGCCCTGGGCAGCCCTTTCAGTGCCTGACCGCCCTTTCCACGGAGAAATTGTCCCTGACATCCAGTCTGTGCCGTCACTAAGCCGGGACTCGAGGACCGAGCCCACAGCAGCACGAGAGGTTCCCCCAGCTCGGCGCGCAGCCGCCCCGGTGTCGGTGCTCTCGTCTGCACACGTGTTTCTGGTGCTTCTGGAGTGGGGATTAGACCTCTGTGAAGGGCTTTGAAGCGAAACGCTGATTTATCACAAATATGCGAATGTCAGCGCTGATCGAAGGGAGCAGCACCCGGCACGTGGGAGCTCAGAGCGCGGCCAGCCTGAAGAGGCTCGGGGAGGCTGTGGAGAGCCACGGTGGTGGGAAAACGCGGGCACCCGTCAGCCCTGCACGTGAACATCGTCCACGGTGGCCACGTGGGGCGGGAACCCCTTGGTTTGCCTCACCGGGAGCATCTCCAGGCCGTGCTCCATCAGGATTCAGGGCTGACGTGCTGCAGGGGCTTGGGTGTCTGCAAACACCCAGGAGGTGACGACCTCCCAGGAGGTGTTCGCCCTTCCCTGCCACTGGGTTTCTGGATGGTTTAAGTCCTTCCTTGGCTGGGGGAACCGCAGGTTCTCACGGCAGTTTTCCTGCATCCCGGCTTTCCCCTCCCATCGTGCCAGGTGGATGTTCCTGGATGACCTCGTCAGGCTCACCGAGGTGTGTGTGGAATCGTGGATCTGGGGTTCATTTCCTTGTTGTTCCCAGGGATAAGCTCCACGTGAGTGTCCCCACCACAGCCCTGGGCCGTGATGTGCCCCCCCTCCCGGAGTGGAGACACCGCACCCTCGGCAGGTCCCACCGCACTGAAGAGGCTTTTCCTGCCCTTCCCTGCGGATCTGGGGCGTGTTCAGGAGCAGAAGGGCCTCGTGCAGCCAGAGTGTTGGTATTTTTAGATCAAAGACCAGTTTAATAAAAAAAACCCCAAAAAAACAACAGAGGAGAAGAAGGAGGATTAGAACAATAAGTACATTTAATTTTAGCCTAGCTTGGATTCCTCAGAAAGTCAACGAACTTTGGGATCGCCTTCGGTTGCCTCTGGCTTCCCTAAATAAACACACCGTGGCGGGACTGAGCAGTTAAGTAGCACAGAAAATTGCAAAAAGTTGCATTTTAATATTGGAGGAGAATATTAAGGGCTGTTTTATGGGCCAGGCCCTGGAATTCAATTTTAATGCTGTACAGAAATATCGAGGGTTGTTTTCGTAGGCAGCTGCTGGAGGTACAAAGAGAGTTTTTCTGTGTCTCCCTTGCAGAAAGGGTCAGAGGTAGGGTAGGGTGAGGGACCTTCTCCAGCAGTGGCAAGTGAGGTGAGTTTGGGGCCAGGTTCTTAATGGAATGTTGTGTTTTCTTATGGAATTTCTGTCTGGACAAGAGGATGATCGGAGGGGAACCTCGTTGGTCTCTCCCACTCCCTGAGAGGAGGTGGAGTGAGAGCGGGGCAGGCTCTTCTGCCCTGTCTCAAGGGAAAGGATGAGAGGAAATGGCCTCAAGTTGCACCAGGAGAGGTTCAGATTAAATTTCTGTTTTCCTGAAGGAGCAGTCAGGCCTTGGAAGGAGTTGCCCAGGGAAGTGTGGAGTCGCTGCCTCTGGAGGCATCTGGCCGTGGCCCGTGGGGATGTGGTTTAGGGGCGATTATGGTGGAGCTGGGTGATGGTGGGACTGGGTGATCATGAAGGTCCCTCCCAACCCTGGCGATCCTGTCAGTATTACCCCAGGCTAAACAGACCTGATTGCCACCAACCTCCTGCCTTGGGTGACCTGCTGGGTGTGCGTTTTGCCTGGGATGAAGAATTATGGAAGCATTAAGGCTGGGAAAGCCCTCCAGGATCATCAAATCCAACCATTCCCCAGCACTGCCAAGGTCACCACTAACCCTTGTCCCCGAGTGCCTTTTAACAATGCTGTTAAAATTTTGGCTTTAGGTGTTGTAGGTCTGTTGTAAACCTCAGGTGAGAAGTAACTGGGCTGAGTGGGATGAGTGAGGAGGTCTCACCTTTGACACTTCATGCTCCGAGTCACCATCAAACAGCCTCTGTCTCCTGGTTGTCCCAGCAGAGGATGAAGTTGTGTAATTGTGAGTTGTCCTCCTTGCTCAAGCCTTAGAGGATGAGTAGAGAAGCCTGACTTGCTGCTGCACCCTGTTCATCCTCCCTGTGACGTTCCAAACTGGATTCTTTTCACACCAGCTAAACTTAGAGAGGGCGCAGAGGAACATTTCCAAACCCAGAAATCGCACCTCTGACAGCCAAGGGTGACAGTGCCACTGTCTTGGTGAATGTCCATGGGCAGATCCGAACTGTCTTATGTTGCTTTTCATTCTCTTTTTAGTGTTTTTGGAATTTGGTTGCTTTTGGATCCTGTTTTCTGGGAAGACCGGGAAGTAAAGCTGGATGCACTCAGGAGCTGGGGTTTGGTTCTCGGGCTCGCTCCGGGCAGGGAAGGGGCTGCCCTGTCTCAGCGTTCTGGAGGTGGGAGGCCTGGATTTGACTTACGACCCAATTTTGGGTCTCCTTTGCAAGAACTCACTAGATATTAATGAAAGTTAAAACCAGCTCAGGCAGTGCCTTAAAGCAGCCCTGTCCGTGGTGCAGGAAAAATCGGGATTGCAGCTCGTCCTGGTGGAGATAAAACCAGGAGAGCTGGAGGCAGAGGGCTGTTCTGAAAGGAGGGGTGGAGGAGTTCAGCTGCTGAGCTGGGGAATGAGCTCAGGCTGGGAAGTTCCAGGTGAGGACAGCGGGCCCTTGGAGCCTGGAGTGAGGAGCAGAGCTTTGATGTCCCTGCGTAAATCTGAATCTAATTTACCAGGACCAGGCCTGTTGTTTTAAAGGTATTAAAGCTTGATCTTTGTGAAGCCAGAAATGACCCAGGTTTGTTTTTCTGTCTCTCTGGTGGTAGTGCAAGGAGGGAATAATCCCAGTGAGAGGAAGGATGGGAGGAGAAAGGAGTTGAGAATTAGGTCTCAGGAATGTGAGTGACTCTGTCTCATTGAGGAGTGGGAATTACCTTCACCCTCCTAAGGGTGTGTCCTTCCAGATAAGGTTTTCTTGGGGTATCTTGATTTCTTTCAAGGTTAACAGTGCCTTTATGGGAGTGGGAAGTTTAACTCTTTGCTGGAAAGGCTTCTAAATGCCCCTTCCTGCGGCTCTGACAGTGGTGCCTGACACACCTTTCCATGCCACCTTTGCTGCCCTCCCAGCACCTGGAGCTGTGCAGGGCTGGCTTTTTCCATCACCATCCGGGGCATGGTGGAAACATCTCGCATTTTAGGGCTTCATGTGCTCTTAGTAAGGCTTACAAGGCTGTTCCCAGGAACAAATGGATCAGAAGGATTGTGTCATGTTCGGTGCCAGCTCATTAATGTCGTGTTTCGTTAATAAAAGGGTCGTAGACTTAAAGACGATACAATCAATCAGAGCAACAGCCCTGATGCTATTAATTAATAATGCTCATGCTTTGGAGTCAGTCAGGTTGCTGCTACACTCGTTTTCCAAAACACTGAGCCTTTAAATTGTCATTAAAGCGAGGAAGAAGTAGGGAAAAGCCCAGCTCAGTCATCCCACCACCGGAGCTGGTGCCGGTGTGACCTGGTCTGCAGGTCCCGCCTGGGGGCACGTGCTGGACCTCCCCTTTCCTCCCGGGTGCTGTATCCCCTGGGACAGGTGGGATAGTGGTTTGCCGTTTTCCCTGGATAATGCTGTCCGCAGGAGCACTTTGTCCCCAGGGCCTGGGGCCACCAAGTGTGGCCACCACCAGCTCCCAGCGCCCCTTTCCCATGGAAGGGAACATCACGACAGTCCCCAGGGAGCATTTTTGAGGCCAGGGGCGAAGTGGTGGTGCCCAACTCTTGCAGATCAGTCCATAAAATTAGATTTTAGTGCCAAAAGCCGGAATTAGAGACTGTGCCCGCTTGGACAGAGCCGGGCTTTGTTGCACAGGTTAAAAACACATATATTTCCTTGATGTGCTCTTGGTTTTATTTTTAACTCTTAAGCAATGTAATGTTTTGTAGCCCTGCTAGTATTTCCCCCAGTTTTCCATCTGCTGCCGTGATTAATTGAGGTTTTAGCTTTCTATTGCCAGCCCAGAGCACACGGAATGGAAACCTCACCTATATTATTTGGCACGGCACAGCAGACACAGAATAACTTTGGAATTTGGGGGGGGAAAAGAGGAGTTCTGTGTTTTTGGAGCCGCGGTGGGGTTGGAAAGCAGCCCTTGCAGACAGCAGGGTGCTGTGGAGGGTCAGGCTGGAGTTCCCCTGGGTGCAGAGCTCCGGGCTGGAGTTCGTGGCTGTTCCGGAGGGGTCGGAAGCCACAGGCAGAGTCAGCGGAGCACCGAGTTCCTCAGAGACAGCCAGGCAGGGTGATGTGCCAGAGCTTGGCTCTTTGGCTTTATTCCCCCCCCTCTTCAGTCCTAGAAGCACTGTGAGGTAGTGGAAATTTGGAGTATGGTGGGGAAGGCAGGACTGATTTGCTCAGGCTGCGGGAGGAAGGAGTGGAGCGGAGCCTCGGAGCTCACCTGGGCTCGGCCAAAATGGTTATTTCTAATCTGGATCGTGTTCGGGATGAGCCACACAGGTGTGTGTGTGTGTCTGTCGTTCCCAGGGCCAGCTGGGAATGAGGAGGGGGATGTCAATGAGGATGGGGATGGGGAGGGAATGAGGATGGGGATGCAGAGCAGTGGGGGGCAGCACAGTGGGGCAGCTTCAGCTGCTGTTGCCACTGGCAGAAATGGGTTTTTAAGGAATCCTGAGGGAGGCTGGGTATCCAGTGTGAAGGTCCAGCTCTTCCTGAGCTGATGGAATTCTGCTCCGCCGGCAAAGGGTCTCCAGCTGTGCAAGTGTTGGTGGGGACACAGGCGGGAGAGGAGGGAGTGGGGCCATCCCTGCTGCCAGCAGTTTGGATTGTTTCAAGGGGGATAATTCCACTCTCAGAAGCCTCCAAAACTCTAACTGGTTAAAGAGGGAAATAGAAACCACGGGTCACAGACCTGTAGTTAACTGCAAACTCTGGAATGTGTGAAGCCCACAGTCCTGAGGGCTGGAAGTGGCCAGGAGACACTGGTGAGTCATTTCGCTGAAACACTGAGAACAAGAAACCCAGACACCGAGTCATCTGCTTGGGTATGACTGCAGTCCAAGCTGCTGGAGCTGGTGAGGCCGAGCTGGCCGGTCCAGGAGCCTTCCTTGCCATGGATCCTGCTGGAACAGCCGGAGTTACGCAATGAGGAGCAGCACACTTGGATTTCAGGAAGCCCGTTGGTGCAGGGCCATGCAGAGATGGAAAGAAAATATATTGCTTCCCATTTAAGTAAAAATATCACGGCTTAGGAACTAGTTTTCCAGCAGGGAGTGGTTGTTGAGAGTAAGACCAGCTGAAGAACAGTGTTAGTGCAGGTTTGAGGGAAGGGATGCTGTAGAATCATGGAATCCTGGAATATCCTGAGTTGGAAAGCACCCACAAGGACCATCCAGTCCAAGCCCTGTTCCTGCACAGACACACCAACAATCCTACCCTGTGCCCCAGAGGATCATCCAAACCCTCCTGGAGCTTCTGGCAGCCTTGGGGCTGTGCCCACTGCCCTGGGGAGCCTGGTCAGTGCCAACCACCCTCTGGGGGAAGAGCCTTTCCCTGAGATCCAACCTGAGCCTGCCCTGACACAGCTCCAGCCATTCCCTGGGGGCTGTCCCTGCTCACCAAAGACAAGGGATCAGTGCCTGCTCCTCTCTATAAATATATCTATATAAAATAGATTTTATGGCTTGGCTCTGGCCTGCCTGCAGTGCTGTCAGTGACAGGGCAGTGGTGCAGCAGGACTGCAGCAGCTGGATCTCAGTGCTGAGCAGTGGCCTCACGCTGCAGAGCATTTAAAATGTCCATGTGTATCTTCTTTCTCCTCAGTCTGAGATAATGACAGCTGTGCAACATGATTGTTGGATGCTTTTGCAAGAAAAAGGTGAACAAAGTGGTCAGCATTCATACAACAAAGGGCTGATGTGACGAAGATGAAAGTTCTAGTGCTGATCCTGGGTTTCTTCTTTGGGTGGTGAAGCAAACAAGGCTCTTGGAAATGGATCTGATCCCGCTGATCTGGGCAGGGTGACTCAACCTGGGCCAGATTTGATGGGGGAGTTCATTTCCATAAGGCCCCTGACAGCACAAAAAAATATCCCCTGCGCTTCACGTTGCTGGGAAGGGTTTATCCTGGATGCTGGAATTGCAAGATTATCTCAGATGAATGGAAAACCAGCAGGAAAAACCACACACCGCCGTGGGTAGCTGGATACCCAAAGTCACCTTCCACTGAGGCACCAAGCCTTCGTTTGCCTGTAAAAAGGAAAGCAAAACAGTCACAGCTGACCAAAAAGATAAGAGCTGCTGTAGCTCCTGGTCTAATTATACACTGACAAGGTTTGCCTGGAGTTGCCATTCACTACAGAGATGCCAAAGCCAATAGTTTCCCTCCCTCGTGCAGCAGTGGCAAAGTTGCCCCGAGGGAAATCCCTGGGGGAGGTTGAAATGCTCATCATTCAGTTTAAATGCTCTGTGAGCTTCTATCCTGAAAGAGCAGAGCGGATAATCCAACACCGTGAGTTTTGGAGGCACCTGCCTTCCCCTCCCATCGTTTGGCAAAGGCAATTAACTGGCCTGATTTAGAGGCAGTTTGGGAGTCCTGGGCACTGCAGTGACCAGGCAGGGGCTCCCCATTGTCTCGGGGAGGGGACAGGGCACGAGGCTAAATTTGACTCCAGGATGGGCACTCCAACATGGGGAACATTCTTTTGGGGAGAGTCATTCTTAGTGTCATCAACAGGGAGAGGGGAAGCCTCCTTTGTCCTTTCCCTTGCCTGAGGACAGGAGCTCTCAGCGGTGTCTTCACTGGGTGAGTCTGGTTTGCCTGTAAATAAGCTGCTGTTTGGTGTGAGATTTTATAAGATCTTCAGGGCAGCATCAGTTAAGGTGGTTTTTTTTTTCATGGCAGCTTTGTCTGACTTGCACTTCAGAAATAGGCTGTGCTTTGTCATTGTATCTGCTTTAAAGTGTAATGGCTGTTTTTCTGTTCTGTTTGGAAAACAATATTGACTTGAATGAAAAAGTGTAGGTTTTAGCAGGTCAGAACTCGGTGTCTTTGCACAAACATCAGATTATAAAGCGCTGACATTTGTCCAGGGAAAAATAATTAAAAAATTATATAGTAAAAATTATTCTGGATCAGTAATTATTTGTGAACATGGACACAAAGATCTGGTGCCCAGGATGACAGGAGTCATTCTGCAGTTGAATCAGTCCTGAAGAGACCAGTATTCCATGCAATCCCAAAGATATTCTCCCATAAAAGCCTGTTTTATTTTCTCTTTCTTACCCAACAGTTCTTTGTTTCTTCCAAAGTTAACACCTGCTAAGGAAATATTATCATGTTAATTCCTTATTTTCATTTTCGTGTTGGGATATTTTGCATTTGCCAGGACAATTGTGCTTTTCCAGCCAATTGTGCTTTTCCATGGACCCTTTATAAATTTATTTACAAAAAATCAACAGAAAATTGGACAAGTTAAAAAAAAAAAAAAAAAAAGGCATGAAAAATTTGTCCCAGTGAAAGCTGAGGGGTCTTGTATTTTTTACAGAGCTCGGATTAGAAAGCAGTAAAGCCGAAATCCGGGAGGAAAATTTGCCAAGGGAAAATCTCAGTCATGGAACATGAGCCAGGGAAAGACTTACAAGCACGTTTGAACGAATTTTATTCGGCAACAATTGCGATCGCGGAGCTGCTCTCACAAAGCAACCCGAGCTCTTGGAACTTGTAAACGTGCACAGTTTAAGGCTTGGGCTGTGTGGGTTTGAATGAACTGCGGGGAGAGGGAGATAAGGAGGGAGAGACTGTTAAAATTTACTGCAGTTTAATGCCCAGCCCTTGGTCAGAGCCTAAAAGCAGCGAGCTGTGGGTTCCCAGAGCAGGGGCGGCGGCACAGCCGGGAGGTGGGTGGGAGCCAAGAGTGCCAGTGTTTGCTCCCAAGTTTCACCTGTGGGAGCAGGAGGATCTCCCTGGGAAGCTCCTCTGGTCACTCTTTGGGAAAGTCCTTTCAGGGTCACGTTCTGAAGGATGCTGTTGTCTCCCTGGTTTATCAGCCTTTCTCTAAGAGCGGAGAAGTGACGACCGATCTCTCGGGATGCAACCAGAGGACTGGATAAATAAAGCATTTTCCTCCCAAAGTGCTGAACTGGAACTGTTCCTGTCAGCAGCCTGGGAATAGGGAACTGCAGATGGGAACATGGGCTGAAGGATGATCACAGGCTGTTTGCCATCACAGCTACCCCTGCAATATAGTTTCCAGCCTGAAAACCTGCTTATTTCTCAGACTTTTCCTCCACATCTCACTGTCTGGTGTTCCATGTCTTATTTTGTCCCTAATCTTCCATCTCCCTCTGGTCTCCCTCTCGTGATGCTCCTCATTTGTCTGCCTGCTATCTTGGGGGTCTGATCTAATGGAACTCCCTGGGAGAATATCCACCAGATTTAGAGCACGGGATCAGTCCTGGGGAAACAAATCCATCCACGAAGTGCTGCCTTCTGACTGTTCTGCTATTCTATTCCAGCAAAAAAAGTTCATTTTGGACTTCCCAACATGGGAACCCAATCCTTCTTCCACCACAGAGAGGAGGAGCAGAAGGAGGAGAGAAAACACAGCTTGCAAATGACCTCCACAACCAGGAGGAAAAAGTTCAAAACCAGGTGAGCCCCAGAGATGGGGGACAGGTTGAGTCAACTGGGCCCAGACAGGACTTTCTACACATTCACAGATTTGCTGAGTTTTGAGTTCATGAACTTACGGAATCTTGTCTGGGTTCTTTCACATGTGTCTGCCACTGGAAGTGAGGAGGAAGAGACTTTCAGCCTCTCAGAGCTCTCTATAGCGGCTGCCCTTGCCTTGACCTCCGAACCACCCAAGTAAGTCAGGAATCATGGTAACTCAGATATAACCACTGTAGGGGTCACACTTCCCAATTTATTTTGTCTGGAAGCAAAAAGTGCAGGTTCAGTTGAAAGGTTCTTCTTTTAAAAACACCAGGCCTCAACTAAAACGCAGGAAATTAAGTGATAGTGCCTTGGCACCTGTGATGATGAGGGACATTGCCCTGCTCACAGGCAAAGGATTAAGAGAAACCAGATTTCAAAGGCGTAAGTGGAAAATACAGTTGGGTTGATAAATTAATGGTAACAGATAGGACTCTCCTGCTTTCCTGGAAAATCTTGGCCTTGATCCTGCTGTCCATCCTTGTGTGGTGGCTGAACAACCAACATCCCTCCTCCCTTCAATCCATCTCCCAGTTTCGTGCCTGGGATTAAAAGTGGTCAAACAGCAGGTCCCTGTTTTATACCATGGGAGTCTGATCTCTCATGGGAGTGCTGCTGGTTCCTGTGAGGGATAACTGCCTGACATTCATACCCACACTGCAAGCAGCTGGTGTTTCCGTCCTTAACACTCCTGGTTTAACCAAAAATACGTGCTATAAACAGTGCAAAAAAAAAAAAAAAAAAAAAAAGACCGAAACAAAATAAAAACCATTATCCTGACTTTCTGTGCTGCCTCTTACCATCCTGTGTTCCAGGGACTACAAGGCAAGAAGGGAAGCCGACATCCTAGAGCTGGAACAGAGGGGGCGAAAGAGAACTGGGTTTGGGAATGACATGGAACGGCTGGAGGAGGAGGTGATCCGGACCTGCAGGCTGCTGCGCGTGAGAGCCGACCGGAACGCCCTGCGGAGGAAGGTCAGCCCGGGCACCTCTGCTGGTGACAGAGATGCCACCAGGGTTAAAGTTATAGGAGCACTCTGGAGGGGATCCTGAACCTCTGCAGGTGTTAGGGCAACCTCAGAACCGCTCGAGCCGAGGGCCAAGCCTTGTGCTCCTGCCACTGAGGCGCTGTCCCAGAGAACTCGCGCAATAACAGGATCCCTTTCCCGCCCCCCTGTTGTGGCGTCTCCTTGTCACAGGCCGTGGAGAAGGCACGTGTGGAGAAGGAATACGTCGAGCTGCGCTCGGGGAGGCCCCCCATGTTCTGGATCCCCCTCAGGGCGCACGCGGTGTGGGAGAGGATGGATGTGAAGTTGGCCTGTACCGTCCTGGGCTCCCCATCACCGCAGGTCACCTGGTAGGTCAGTCCCAGCAGTGGCCCCTGTGGGGACAGTCCGTGCATTCCAGGGAGCAGCCAGAGGAATAACGTCCGTGTCCTGCCGGAGAGGAGGGAGGGGGAGCTTCACACCTTCCACAGGGAAGGAGTGTTAAGCTCTGGGCCTGACTGCGGCGCACGCCGTAACGGAGAGGTGGAAACAGGGGAAAGATCAGCTCGGGAAACAATTTGCAAAGTGTCCTTTGACCAGTTTGTCAAAGGGACCGACCCTTCCTCCCCTGGAAGGTTTAAGTGGGCAAACATTTGGGTTACTGATGACTCCGTAGGCAGGGAGCTTCCCATGTCCTGTGTCCTTCCAGAAGGGCCTCTTTGAATTATTCAAGGAGCCAAGAGAATGTGAACCTCCCACAGATCCCCAAGGAACACGAAGATGAGACATCTGCAAACTCCCTCCCACGGACTGCAGAGCAGGGAATGTTAAGCCAAGGCCAAGCTGCCGCAGGCAGCCACCAGCATCCCTAGGGAAGGGGCAGGCAGGACCAGGGAGGGGATCTAGGTCAAGGCTGGTTTGGATTGAAGTGGGAAACCTGTAAAAGAGGGAGTTGTGTCTACTCCTCTTTTCTGGTTTGTGTTTGACACAGGTAGTTTCCTAACAGCACGTTCGTTTGTGTTCAACCAGGTATAAAAACGGAGTCCCCATCGACCCCCGCCTGGCCCCAGCAGGAAAATACAAGATAAAAAACAAATTTGGGATGCTGACCCTGCACATCAGCAGGTAATGTGTGTGCCCTTGGCTGAGCTGGGTTTTTTTCAGTTGAATAAGATCTGCTCTGCCGAAACTCCCAGTTTGTGTATGATAAACAGTAAAAGGTAATTCTTCTGGAATCTGACCTTGCCTGACTTCAGGGGGCTGTGTTTGAGCTAAACCCTTGCCAGTCTCAACAGCAGTTCATAAAACAGCAGTTCATTTAAAAAAATGCAGACACAGCCATGTGATTTAGGACAGATCAATGTAATCAGAAAGATGCAAGTTCAGCTCTATGAATTATACATGTGATAGGCACATGCATATCTTCAGTGGAATCAAGTGTCCCACACAGGTCTTTTGCTTGCTCAGTACTTGAAATGTTTTGCTTCTGGGTATCAAGAGAACAAAAAATTGACCCCAAAGTGTTAGAAATCCGTGTCATCAAAAGGAAAAGAAGCTTCTGGATGAAAAGCAAACATCTCCTTTTAATTTCTGGGATTAAAGGGGAAGCCCTTTGGATCTGTCCTGTGAATTATGAACAATAACTGACAGCTAAAAAGGAGGGGAAATGTGTTTGGCTTTTTTCCAGATGCTCCATGGAAGATTCTGCTGAATACAGTGTGCAAGTAAAGAACCAGCACGGCGAGGCTTATTCATTTGCTACAGTGCTGGTCAGGAGTAAGTACAAAATATGTTCCTTTAAGCTTTGAAATTCTGTAGAATCTTCAAAATGTTTGCATCTATTATATTTTCACTCTGGAAAAAAGCACTGTTGATGGGAGAGGAGAATTCCTCTCCTCTCTTAGTGAGGAGAAAGCACAACTGGCTAAAATAATCAAGGCTGCCACTGATATATATGTATACATGGCTGATAGAACAGCTTCTCTTTCTCAGTCACTTCTGGACTCAGCCAAAATCTTTTAGATTCCATACGGACACAGCTGTCCCTGGGTTAGAACTGAACTAAATTTAGGCACTTTTTTTCCCTTCTGGACTGCTACGAAACAGCCACACAGTTGAACACACGACAGGCCTGCGGAGGCTCTGCTGCGTTTCTGCCGATGAGCAAGAAATTGGTTCCCAAGACCTGTGGCTTTCAGAGGGACCACGGAGAGCCCGGGGTGGGGATGGCTCTCCTCACCTCCAAGTGCCTGATCAACCTGTCCCTCCTCAGGCTTTCCAAAGCCCCTGCAGACGTTGCTGCCCGTGGCTGTGGTGAGGTGCCCGCTCCGCTCCTTCTCCCGGGATTTCTCGTGCCATCCCAATAACGCGAGTCTTCCTTCTGCTCTTTGCATTTAACGGTCTGAAAATAGCGACTCCAGCAAGGTTTTGATCCTGCCTGCCCTGGAAACATCCCCGGTGCCCCGGGCAGGCCGATGGCATCTCTGCCCCACAGTGTCTGCGATGGCCTCGATGCCAGGGGAGGGTCTCGGGGGTTTCGCTTCCCCTAAAAGGCATCGCTGAGGCTCTCCCAGGAGCCGGGGATGAGGCTCTGCTTTACCTCCCATGCTTTATATTTCCCTCCTCCTCAGCTGTTAACGCTCAGCAGTGTTTTTGCCTGTCAGTGAGCTCGGCTACTGCCGAACCTCAGCCACTGGGAGAACAGGCGTTGTTTTTATGGGCATTTCTGGCAACTTAAGAAAGGGAAGTGTCTCAGTTTCGTCCTGCGTTAAGTGCGTCGGTCCTTGGATTTCAGCTCCAAATAATTTCACTTGGTGACCTGGTGCCAACAAGCCAGAGCAGGTGGAGTGGGCCAGTCCCCACCTGTGATGCCTCCAGAGAATCCACAGCTCTTGAAACAAGTGATTTGTGGTCACACTTCCCTCAGCTCCAGGGATTGCCTCAGTGTATCAGAAGAAATATCCTTGCTTTTGGTTAAATCTTGAAGTCCCAGTCACTTGGTGGTTTTCAAGAATCCCACGTCGCCCTCTGGGAACGCTGGTCCAACCCAGGGGTTTGCTTTTACCCGAATTTTTTATTTTGCTTGCTTTCAACTTGCCTTGTGCAGCTTTAAAAGGCAGAAGCCAAACCTGAGAAACCCTCCTTAGCTGTGAGTAACTTCGAAGGTTCGCACTAAGAGCTGGTTCCAGGGAAAAACAGTTTGCTGAGCATCACTGGGTATTTTTGAGGAGAAGATAAACACTGGCACAAGATTTGCTAAACGTATTTCCTTCTTGTCTTATAGAATATTATGGAAAGGAGTCGGGATTTGATTCAGAGATATACAAAAGTGAGTAAACCATTGACGTTATTGTTATTTATTTTTATAGCCTGAAGCAACTTGATTCTTTGTTTTTTCCTGAGCCAGAGCTTTTCCCGTTAGCCTGACTGCACATGCTAAGTTGCTGACTTTTACTCTTATTCCATAGGATCCCTTATGGCCAGAGAGGCAGACTTTGCTTTTCCACTGAAACCCTTATTTTCAAGAGAAAAGGAGCCTTTCACCCTCTCCTGTTACTTCTCTTCTGATTTACTTGAGCACCAACGAGACATCACCTGGTTCAGAGATGGTTTGTAGGCAAAACCCAAGTTTATATGTATTTACCTCTAAGAATATACCGTTGGAATTTGTAGCTGTGGTTGACTGTTCACAGAAAAGAATCAAAATTCAGGGTTTCTGAGCTGCTCTCAGCTCTCCCCAAGCTACAGATGCCACTATTTAATTTACATCTTTTCCCCATTTGTGAAGGATGATACCACTAAGATGTTTTGGAGGTAATGACATTCCTACCCATAGGAATAGTTTAACAGCCTTAGCCCTATACAGAGAAAGCACCAAGTGTTTGAAAAGCCTGTTGGTTCTGCAGTGGAAAAAACTGTTGTCATACTCAGCTGCCAATCAGGGATTTCCAGCTTGGCCAAACTGGTGATCTCTGCCTGCTCTGGCCATTCCAGTTGGATCAGTCCGTGACTGCAGCTCGGAGGCACAACAATAACATCAGGAATGTCTCACCGACCCTCATCTCGCTCCGTGGGGTTTGCTGCTGCTTCTTTTTTTTTTTTTTTAATGCCACTCCTAACCAGCCAATCCAGGTGAGGCCCCTGCAGCCCTTCTCGTGCCCCACAGGTGAGTTGCTGCAGGATTCCGGACGCCAGGAGCTGGAGTGCCGGGAGCGAGAGGCTTCTCTGAGGGTGCCGTGCGCTCACAAGGAGGATGAGGGGTTCTACACCGTCCGTGTCCCCTCGCTGGATGGCTGCAAAGAACAGACCACTTACGTGTTTGTTAGAGGTACACACAGAGGACAAAACCTCCTCCCGTAAATGCCTTGGCACGAGGGAATTCCCGGCCTCGCGCACGAGAAAATAGCTCCCGATTTTGCCCGTGGGTGCAGTGATTAAAATGACCAAATCTTATGCTCAGTAGTGATTTAGAAAACGTGGCTTGCATTACTGGGATGTAGGTCTTCAGGCACTTAAAATTAAGCTGCTGAATGAAAGGTTTTGGAAGAGAAAAGAACAGGAAGTAACCACCATCCCTCGGTGTTCCCACAGATGCTGCCGCAGAAACTCCTGGTGCTCCTGGATCCCCGCTCAGCGTGAAATGCCACGACGTGAACAAAGACTGCTTGATCCTCTCCTGGGTAGCACCCAGTGATGATGGAGGAAGCCCAGTCCTGGGGTACCTTATCGAAAGGTCTGTAAGTTAATCCGTCTTTGAGCTAAAAAAAGCTCCTTATACTGTTGGGGAAACACCCTGAAGGAACTCCCCGGGGCTGTGTTTCGTTCCAGGTGCGTTGCTGGGGCGGAGGATTGGGTGCCGTGCAACGCCCAGCCCGTGAAAACCTGCAGGTGCCCCGTCCTGGGCCTCGCTGAGGGACACACGTACCAGTTCCGAGTAAAGGCTGTCAACAAAGCGGGCGTCAGTCACCCCTCAAAAGCCAGCGAGCCCGTCACAACACGTGACCCCAGCAGGGACAGGAGAGTGACAGGTTTGTACAAAATCAGGAAAATTTTCCCCTCAGGCACAAAGGGTAACTGGAGGCAGTTTGTCCAGGTTCTCCCCATTGTCACAAACGCTCTTTGCCCTTCACTGAACCCACCCTGGGACTGTTCTGGGCAGAAGAACATCAAAATCCCGTTGTATGTGACGTGAGAGGCGTATAATTCTGCACATAACAAATGACATGGTCCTGGGTTCTGTTCTTTCCTCCTAACATCTGCTCTGAGGGGGTAACATTGCCCTGTTTGGCATTGCAGTTATTCCGTACGACGAAGGCAGGACGATAGAAATATCCAAGGATGACCTGGAAGGTAAGTTCCAATTTCCCCTGAGCCTCTCCCTCAGAGAGGAATGATTGTTCTGCAACAAGGAGATCTGTAAAAGTATGCCCGGAGAAAACACACTCTGGGAGATACCATAATAAGCTGCACAAGGATCAGAACTATCCCCAAAACAATCTTGGTTTGCCTCTGTGTCCCCAAAGGGTTTGTCCCCTCCTGTATACTGATGAATCCTAATTTAGAGTGGGAAAAACAGAAGCCCTGGTAAAAGAACTTTATTTTCCTGCCACATTATCACTAAAGCCTTTCTGCCTTCCTGTAGGACACATTAAAATTCCACTGCCACCCACCAATGTTCATGCAAGTGAGGTCAGAGAAGATTATGTGGCTCTGGCCTGGGATGAACCCGATCCAAGAGGCAGAGAGCCCCTGAATTACTATGTGGAAAAGGTAAGAAAACAGCATCACCTAGAAGGGGAACAGCAGTGCAGAATCATTCCTTCCACAGCCTCAAAAGTGGCTGGTTCTGCCTCCCTCCAGCTCCTCAGGGCACCTCATCCTGCCTCTGACACCCATTCCAGGACTAATAATTAACAGAGACTAAACAAATAACTTTGACACCACAGAACAGCGGCAGAATTTTGACAGGGTGCCCCAAAGGGTGGAAAAGCTGTGAAAAACTTCACAATCCTTCACTTTCCTGTTCCCCACTAATCAGTTTGCTGGTTAATTAGTACCTTCTCCCAGTCACCTCTCACACATCCTCCTTTCTCACCCGCTGCACCACTTCTGCTGCAAAGGGGCCCTCTGTTGCCATGGGAGAAGAGTTTGGGCTTATCAACGAGAAATCTGTAATTTGTGGGTTCGGTTTGTGTTTTTGGTTGGTCGGGTGGGGGTTTTTTTTAACTGCTTCCCTACAAAGATGAGCTTTGTTTTACGCCTGAGTTCCAACACGAGCGGTAAACCCTCACCTTCCCCGTTACAGTCGGTTGCAGGCAGCGACTCCTGGCAAATGGTTAATCTGGATGTGCCAGTTAATTCCCCAAGATTTGCACTCTTTGATCTCGTTGGAGGAAGATCTTACCGTTTCCGCGTGCGATCCGTCAACAAGTACGGAACCAGCGAGCCCTCCCTGCCCAGCGAGCCTGTGACTGCTGGAGCAAAACTGGGTGATTATTTCATTACTCTGCTCTGAAAATAACGGGAGGGGGGTTCCCTTGCCCCCCTCCTTCCTTTAAACTTCACGCTCTGTGATTACACAGCAGTTGCTTTGATACAAGGAAATCTCCCAAAGCCTTTAAATCCTCGTTTAATTACTTTGCAGTTGGTCAGCGCGGTGTAAATATAAACCCAGCGGCGAGGGGGGAATTATATTTAATAAAACAGAAACAGTCAAAGCCTGTGTTTAATCCCAGTATGCTTGCAGCAGGGTGTGAGGGGGGCTGACACAGAGCAGTGTGGAAGAATGCTACGAGGCTGCAGCAGCCTGGTTTGGGGGGTTCAGGCAGGACAGGAGCCTCTGCAGCGCTGCTTTGGTTTGCTTTGCTCCTGGACTCAGCTGATGGCAGTAAGAGGTGCAAAGGCTCGTGTTTGTGTTTCTCTTACGCAGAGGGACGAGCACTTCTCTTAATCTTTTGATATTCTCCTGTATTCAAGCTGCCCCAATGTTCATTCGTTCCTTTTTCTCCAGAGTGAGGCAGGTCCCAGTTCAGAGGGACAGTTGGTGTGTGAGTCTTGTTCCCCCTGTACCTCGGAGGAGGTGGAGTAGCTGCAGAAACCAATGGGCTGTAAGGGAGAGGAGGCCTGGCAATGCCAGACATCAAACCAGAGTCTGTGGACTGGGACAATGTCCGTGGCGTTTTGCTCTAATTTCATAGGATCACAGACTGGTTTGGGTTGGAAGGGACCTTAAAGTTCATCTCATTCCACCCCGTGCCATGGGCAGGGACACCTTCCACTATCCCAGGTTCCTCCAAACCCTGTCCAACCTGGCCTTGGACACTTTCAGGGATGGGGCAGCCACAGCTTCTCTGGGTACCAATTTGAAAATGGTGCTCTGGAAAAGGTGAATAAATCAAAGAGGCCAACTCAGAATATTTTGGTGTTTTTTAAATTACAGATTTTAACCTTCCCTATTTTTCTCTGTATTTTTTTTTTCTCTCTTTTTAGCTCGTCCACCTCCACCATCTCAGGTTTTAGCTTTCAGAGACACCAAGACATCTGTTGTTCTGCAGTGGGATAAGCCAAAGGATGGTCTGGAGCCCCTTGGGTATTACATCTACTGCAGGGAGACTGGCACAGAGGAGTGGCAAACTGTCAATAACAAGCCCGTGACATGCAATGAGTGAGTTCAGCTCTTCTGCTCCACTGAGAGATGGCAGGGCCCGACCTGGACTCTTCTGGTTCTGGCTGGAGTCATATTTCAGAGAAAAAAAGACCTTCCTTCACTCTTCACACACAGGCTCGCCCCACACACCAACACCACGTCCTCCCCGAGAAATTGGGATTGCTCAAAGCCTCACTTTTGCACCCAAAGCTGGGCTGACAGCAAAGTCTGTGTGTTCTTCTCACACTGGGGCTGTGCGGGTGCACACACCTTGGGGCACCAGTAGAACCACATTCCATCTTTTTGCTTGTTTTCCAGTCGAGTAAGTTGGTGTCACTCACATGTAGGATGTAGAATCCCTCTCTCACTGTGGGGGGTGTCACATAAAGTCCATTGAAAAGCCCTGTTTATTCCCCTGACAATTCCAGCCAGCAGAGTGATTCCTCTCCACCTGTTCCATCCCCACTGTCTGATTTATTGGGTGACGCTTTTAATATGTAGTGGCAAATAATGATTTTGTCAGAACAAAGCCTTATTAATAATGTATCGCTGCCCGTTCTAAGCATTGTTTACTTGTACTTTGCACAGTCAAACACAGCCATATTAATTTACTCTCCCAGATTTACTGTTCCTGGGCTGCAGCCTGGAAAAGAATACGTCTTTTGTGTGAAGTCTGTCAGTGAGGCAGGACTGAGTGAGAGCTCCCCACAAACAGACCCCATCATTGTCAGGCCGGCGATCGGTGAGTGGTGACAACACCTGTGAACAAACACACCGAAATGAAACCCCTCAAACCCCCCATCTGTCACTGCATGTAATGGTGAGGATGTTCGAGAAGTAAAGCAACGGGGAACTGGTGTACCCCGCAGCTTCTGCCATCAACTACACTTGCCACGGGTGGGCAGAGTTAATTAATGAGCATTTAGACTTAGCAGCGTGTCACATTTCCAGTATTAACTTGGCTCTGCTGCAGGTGACCATTTTAGGTGCTCAGTCATGCTGTGTCTTGAAGTCAGCATTGGGAATTTCTCAGGGCAATTACAAAATCCTGCTTGACCACATCAGCCAGGATCTGCCCCTCGTTTTCTGGACCCCCTGCTTTCACCTTCTGTGCCACAAAATCCATGTGAGAAACATCCTGAGACACAGCCATGACTTTTGCTGTGACTCCCAAACGAGAGCCTGGCCACCTTCAGGTCCTTTTTTACACCGCAAAAGCGGGATTTAGGGATCCTTCCCACAAACGGAATCCCACGGGCACACTGAGGTTTCCTCAGCGCGGTTCCTCCCTACGCTTTCACTTCGCTTCTTTTCCCAATCCCTGTATCCCAACCCTGCACCGAACAATTCCCTGCTTTCTCTTTGCTCAGCCTGCCCGTCGGCCCCGCGTGGGTTTGTCCTCCTGCACTGTGGGAAGACCACCATGACCATCGGCTGGAGGGCCCCGAAGCGCAAAGGAGGAACGAAGATCCTGGGCTATTTCCTGGACCGGCACGACAGCTCCGAGCAGGATTGGCACGGGGTCAACATTCAGCCCGTTCCTCAGCGAGTCTGCACGGTATTCACCTCAGCGGGGGCCCTGGGCTGCTCTAGGCACAGCCGTGCCAAGGGCTGAGCTGGTTTTCCTCCAGTTGCAGCCCAGAAGTCTCCTCTGGCCCTCCCCAGAGCGGCAGGGCTGCACTAACTGTGTCTGCCCTCCTGCCCCCACAGGTCAGCGGCCTGGAGGAGGGTCACCTGTACGAATTCCGCGCCCGTGCCGTGAACGCGGCCGGAGTTGGGGAGGTGTCTGAGCCCAGCGACCTGTTCAGGTGCGAGGAGTGGACGATGCCACAACCAGGTACCTCTCGCTTAACGCCACCGGCACCACGAGGGGCAGGGTATTCTGAGTGGGAAGGGGCCCCCAGGGGCCATCGAGTCCAGCTCTGCAGTGAATGGCCCCTGCAAATCATCCACAAAATTGTCACCAGGTGTATTAGTTACCTCCTCGCTCTGCCACGAATCCGAGGGGCTTCTGAACACTCTAGACCTGTGTAAAGGTTTCCTGCCAGCACGGGAAAGCACACAGACATTTCCAGGGCTGTCTGATACAGAGTATTATTTCTGCACTGCACAGATACAGCACCCAGGTGTTTCTAACAATATTTCTTCCAGAGGATGAAGAGTCTGGATATAAAATCTTAACGCCTTTGTCTATTACGCCACAGCAAATAACATCAAAGCAGCTGGTTTATGCTTTTTTTTTTTCCTAAACTTACCCCTAATTGCCACAGAAGGCATCTCTTAGTCATTTATTACCTTAAAACCCTTTGTGACCCCAAGCCCAGCGTGCACCCAGCTGCAGCCGTGAATGCCTGACAGCCTCCCTTTGCCTGCACAGGCCCCCCTTACGATGTGAGGTGCTCTGAAGTGAGGGACTCGTCCCTGCAGCTCCACTGGGAAGCACCACTGTACACGGGAGCAGGTCCAGTCACAGGGTATTACGTGGACATGTGTGAAGAAGGCTCAGAGGAGTGGAGACAGATAAACAAACAGCCCGTAGCCACAACCCACATGAAGGTCTGTACACGCTCCCAGTATCCAAGTGCTTCTCAGCTGGTCTCACGTTAATTCCTGACAGTGTTTCCTGCAGGTTTCAGGCCTGGAGACAGGGAAGTGCTATGTTTTCCGAGTAAGAGCACTGAACAAGGCTGGAATTGGACCCCCTTCGCTCCCCTCGGATCCCGTGGTGGCCAAAACCAAACCTGGTATGAAACTAAAAGCGATGAGATTGTGTGAGTCTGTAAGTAGAATGATGATTCCAGTGCAAAACTGCCTTGTGATGCATCAGCTGCTGTTTCAGAGCAAGAAACGCCCCCCCAGTCAAAATAAAGATCAGCAAATCAAACTGCCCAAATTGATTTACTCCAACTGTAGACTTTGTGGTTTGTTTTTTTGTTCTGTTGTGGTTTGTTTGGCTGGTTTTTTGAGTTAGATGCGCAGAAGCCCAGCCCTGATCTGCTTTGGTAAGGAATGTTCTGTGGGTTATTTTTTGCTCATACAGGCACAAACGAAATCGAACTTGGGGTCGACGAAGAGGGTTTCATTTACATGGCTTTTGAAGCTCCTGAAAAGAATGAATCCTCTGAATTTATCTGGTCAAAGGACTATGAAGGACCACCAGATCCTGACAGAGTCGAGATTCAAGAGAAAGGCAATAGGTGAGTGCGTAAAGCACCCTGAGAAAACTAATCGTGGACTGTCGAATAAAGAACACGTTAAGCACTCAGAAAAACATGAACCCAGATGTTTCCCTCTGCTTTCCCTGATTCCCAGCTCTGGTGTCCATGAAATGCACCGTTCAGTGCAACCTGCAGGTCACCAAAGGGAAGCACCAGTTGTCATATTGCCAGTGTTTCTGCCTTACTCCTCGGTGTCATTTATAAAAGCCAATTAATTCTCTATCTTGTGTCCTGGGTGCATCAAATGTGTTGCATTCTGTCACAGGAGGCATAATTTTGGAGGAAAATACGGTTTTTGTTATTGTTCTTTTTAATTCTAGATCTAAGCTGATACTGAAGGAGCCCTCAGAAAAGGATCTGGGTGTCTATTCTGTGGAGGTCACGGATGTAGATGACGATATCTCTGCCAGCTGCACTCTAACAAAAGAAGGTAAAAACTAATGATTGCCAACAACAAAACCCTGGTGTGCCCTAATTTTCTAATATTAGACGTCTAGAGGAAAGTTTCTTGTAGAGGAATAGTAAGTGACTAATGCCACTTAATGATAGTGGCATCGTTAGAAAGATGTTTCCCATTCCTTGAAGGCTCAAAGGCAGTTTCTTTTACAGTGCCCTAAGGAAAGATTCCACGCTCCTGGAAAGTCATTTTTCCATTGCAGATCAGATTTCACACACAGCTACACTATCACAGTGATTTAAAACTTCTTTAACACACTCCTTGAATTGATACAACCAACATTTTATTCAGACACAACTAAGAATTATCTTCACAACCTTCTCTAGTCCTTCCCATTATCAAGTATTTTATACTTCTTCTTCTTGGCAAAGTTCCTTGACAAATTAAATTAAGTGGACACAATTGATTTGTTTTGGCCTAGTTGTACGTATCTAAAATGACTTTTTATACTTTGCATTTCAGATCTGGACAAGCTACTGAAGCGGAGCCACGAAATCAGGAACCCACGTAAGTCGAAGCAGCGAGACACCAAAACCCCACGTACAGGCTGGGAAAGGGGAACCCCTGGCTGAGCCAAATCCTGTGGTTTGCCTGGCATTCCCCTCCGTGGTTCTCTCTGTTTGCCAGTGATCAAGCTGCTATCTGGCTGGAACATTGATGTGCTGGAGAAAGGAGAAGTGAGGCTGTGGCTGGAGGTGGAGAAGCTGTCCCCAAACGCTGAGCTGCACCTAATCTTCAACGACAAGGAGCTCAAAAGCACCCCAGTAGGTTTGATTTTTTTGGGGTTTAATTCTGACTGCTGCTGAACAGGGAGATAGAGCAAATGGGTACCTTCTCAGTTTTCTAAATTCCCATCTGATATTTGGTGCCTAAACAGGCTGCCTGATTCTCGAGCTGTGCAGTCCCAGCTGCGAGGCTGCAGCTCTGACACAGTTACAGGCAGGGCGATATTCCTCAGCAATATTCCTCTGACAACCTGCCACCTCCCTTTGAGAAAGGAGCTTTCTGACAGTGAGCCTCAGCCAGGTGTGATTCGTGGGATGCCACAAATGCACCTCTGCAGGATGCAGAGCTCTGTCTTGGAGCTCGACCCATTTCAGAGCACGCTTAAGAAATTCCATCCCTTGGAATGAGATGGGATATTTCTCTCCTGCTTTCCCAAGCCAAGCCGAAGCTTTCCACCACTGCCCATGTGAACTAAATACAGACAAATCTCATGAGTTCTAGAAGCAGATGAAAGTGATTTATTTGCCAGTGTGAGGCACTGGAAATAGCCCTGCCCTGGTGTGTTACAACCTCCTGAGACACCCAGAAAAATGCTCAGGCCTCCTCCTTGTCTTCCCATATCAAGTTAATATTATAACATTTAAAAAGTATTTGGAATGACGGGACCAGAGGGGAGAACAGTTGAGAATGAAGCACAATATAAATCACCAGCCTGTCAGTTCAGTGGCAGTGCCAAGACAACAACCAGAGCCCACAGAACAAAGGACCAGCCCCGAAGCAGCTCAGAGCTGTCAGTGCCTTGTTGGGGGGGGGGGGTTAAAACAACCTGTAACAAGTTTATCTAAGGCTTTGTCTCCTCTAACAACTGTCTCTGCCCCAACGGAGGGCTGACATGTTTACACACAATTAAAAGTGTTTGTCAGGCTCTTTGTAAGGATAATATTTGCTCGGGGCAAACAAGGCAGTGAGGCAGAATGGTGATATTTATGTTCAAGCATCTGGCAGTTTCGGGGTGTATGTGGAAGAGGAGGTTCAGCAGGAGGGTGGAAATTATTCATCGTGGCCAAATACGCAATTACCTGTCAGGGATTTTAATTAGTGCGACACTTCGGTGACACTAAAAATCCAGTGAGCTGAAAGGTGCATAATATCCAGCCAGGAGGAATGGGTTGTGTTTGTTAGGTGGTTTGAACAAAAACTTTCTCCCGAGAGGAAAGCTCTGCTGGAAGCAATTCCTACATGTGTAAACCACAGCTGAATCCCACGGGATGGACTGGCAGAGTGCACTGGCTTCGTTATCCTGTAAGAAGAGGGAAGTTTATAAAGATACAGATAAAAAAATCACTGGAAAGGTGTGATAGAAGATGCTGTGCCAGGATCTGACCTTGGAGCAGTTCTGCTGTGGGGAAATCCCTTCGGTTTATTGTGTTTTCTTCGTTTTGCAGACACGCAAGATAAACTTTGTCAAGGAGAAAGGTCTGGTGGAACTGATAATCCAGGATTTCTGTGCAGATGATAAAGGGATGTACACAGCCCAGCTGCAGGACGGGAAAGCCAAGAATCAATTCACCCTGGTTCTTGTGGATGAATGTAAGTGGAAATTCGGGATCAAATATAGACTGCCATGCTCAGTGGAAACTTTGTGAGGCACTCGAGGCCCCAAAGTATTTCCAGCAGTTACAATGGCACACTGGGAATGGCAAGAGCAAACACTTATTTTAGCACACATTTAGAGTCCAGGGATCATTTAGGAAATGAGCTGAGTTTCTCTTTAACGAAAATCGAAGCTTTTGGTCTTTTAAATACAGCCCTTGATGGTAAAAACAGCAGGAATGCTCAGTTATTTCTTTCAGATGTTTTATATGTTATCTGGCCATGGCAAACTGTGCCTTGGCAGCAAACTGTGTGATGTGTTATTCAGGACATGTACTCGTTTATCTCAGCACAGGATCAGGTTGAAAATTCAGTGTATTCAACAGCTGGTTGATGGCATTGAATGCAATAAAGAAACCAGTGTCAACTGCACTCCAGGACAAGGCCAGGCAGCAAAGCAACATGAAACACGGAGGGTCCTTGGATATGCAGCACAGAGAGCCTTTTAAAATGAATTAAAAATAGAAAGTAACAAGATTGCCATTCAAATCCTTCCCCATTGAGCGCCTATCTCTAGTTTCAGTTCTTGCATTTTGCCTTCAAGTGACCTTCTAAAGCTTCCCAAGTTTTTGAATGGAAAGTGTCTAGAAAATGTCAGGTCTCCTTGACTCGTGGAGAGAAACAGGCAGTTCCCCAGAGTGATCCAGCACATGCTACACTCAGGATATAAAATAAATTCAATGACTTGTGCTCTAAAAATGCCCATTCATCTGTGCTGCCAATGAACAATGGGGAGAGAAGCTGTGGCTGTCCAAAACTAGACAAATTCCACGCTCTCTGCCTTCTGTGTTTCTTGCTTTTTAAATATTATTATTTCGGGGTGGGGGGTGGGTGGGTTTAACCTTTTCGTAAGGTCAAAAACACCTCTTTCATTTGCTAAATGCATAATGGTCAAGTCTTCAAAGGGCTCTTTTGTTTTAATGAAACTCAAGGTGAGATTCTCAGCTACGACCAGGTGAGAGAATGAGGTGAATGGTGCATAAACAAACATCACAGCTCTTTGAACACCTTTTGGGAGCAGAAATTTCCAACAATGGGGGGGGGGGTTTGTTGATTTTGTCCATTGCTGTCCCGTAGGTTTTGCTAAAGTTGCAGAGGAGGCTGATGCCAAACGGAGGGAATGGAAGAAAAAGCAGGGTAAGATAAACCAGAGGTTCATCACTTGCCAGAATTATGGCAAAAGGGCAGCAAAACCCAAGCAAAGCTGTTTCACTGAGTGCTCTAAATAATTTTCTTCACCATCTTTTTAAACGCATTATTTAAACTGATCGCCACACTAGGATAATCCCCCCTTGTTTTCAGACACTTTGCCCTGCCCTTCAAAAAAATCAAAATAATTTATTTAAATTACTTTAGCCAAACTATCCAGAATTCTTAGTATGGATCTGCTGGGCCGGTGCTGGAATATTTTTGAATTCTGAAAACTGTCCAGTTCATATATAATAATGAATAATATGAAAAAATTATATTTAAGATCCACTTACTTCCCCTGGAGAAAACTGGATTCTCTGGATAAGTTTATAAAGGTCCTTGCATTCCACTTTCATTTTATCCCCCATTTTATATTCATGAACGGGGAAGTTCCTAAAACAAATTGAGAGGAAAAACTGCTAAATTGGAAAGATTATTCCCTTCCAGCGGGGATAAAAATATTCACTTAATAACGACTGTGATAACACATTAAATCACAGGCCCAGTTTCCCGGCTAGGGGTAGTTAGTATAGGATGAAGGCGTATCTAATTCGTCTCCCGATTTCCCCTCCCTGTTCCATGCAGAGCATTCCCTCCCGCGGCACTGCGGGAATTCAGCGCTAGGTGGAGGCATTTCTGCAGGTAACGCCAAGAGAGCCGCGGAAATGCGTCAATAAAGACATTTCCTTTTCTTTTCCAGGTCCACATTTTATAGAGGGCTTGAGGTGGAAGGTTACAGAGAGCTGTGAGGTGCTCCTTACCTGCAAGGTACACAAAGCCTGGGATGAATTCCTGTAGCTCCCCATTTTAAGAAGATGTGAACTGTTCACCCAAATGCTTTGTGGCCAACCAGTGAAAGAAAGGAGACGGTATCTTTTGGGCAGGAATTTTAATAAGAAGGGGAGGGGGGTTTTTTTCCTAAGATTCTGGAGCAATTCTCTAATTGTAAGTGGTGTTTCCTATTAGAAGGTCCAGGCACTGAGAATTAAAATGCATTTGGGATGCTGACGTCTAAATGTTGACTTCAAACAGGCGACAAACCTGAGGAAGGACACCAAGTTCCAGTGGTTCTTCAAGCAGAAGGCACGAGCAGGTGGCGCGTTTGATCCACAGACTGGAACAGGAACTCTGCGTATTACAAAGGTGAAAACTGTAAAATGACTCGCAGGCTTTGGTGATCCCCTGAGAATGCAAAAAAATAGGGGTTGATCTTATTAATCTTCCACGTGTTTTGGGTAGAGGAGAAAACTTTTCGTGTTGTAGTTTCATGACTCTGAGTTTTAGTGGAAGGTGTCCCTGCCCATGGCACGGGGTTGGAATTAAAGGATTTTTAAGGTCCCTTCCAGCCCAAACCAGCCTCTGATTTTATGATTCTAGTAAGAAATAAGATGTTTTTAACAGTGAGTGGCTTTTGTGATCAGCACTGGCTGCCTATTCTGGAGATGAACTTCAGTGCCATCAAAAAAAGAGTTACTGAGCTCGTCACAGAACGAACCGAATGCAGCTTTATGGTTTTTTAACCTGTGGAAAAGGCCAGAGAAGCTGACACAACGCCCCCCCTTGTAATCTGAACTGCCTCAGAGAAGGGACAGCTGACCAAAAGGAGCTTGGCGGTGCAGGGAGAGCTCCAGTGCAGTCTCTGCGCGGCTCCTTCGAAATCTTGCTCGGCTTTGGTTTTAGATCTCCGTTTCAAACAGCCAAATCGCCTCTAGAAAACAACAAGAAGAAAAAAAATCTCAGCTTCTCCTCCCTTTTCCCAACCCTGTTTCAGCGATGTGGGAAATTCCTTTGGGAGGGGGTGTTGTTTGGCCTTGGGGTTGGTTTCTCTTTATGGGTATTACACCTGTAGGTGACCAAGGCAGATGAAGGCCAGTACAAAGCAGTTGTTTCAGATGAGCGGGGAGAGGACAACACCCAACTGGATCTCACCAAAGGAGGTAAGAGAACCTCCCGTCACACAGTAGTACACACTCGCAGCCCTGCCTAGGATCAATTTTGGGTTTAAAACCAGATTTCATCAACTTTCTACGACGTTGTTAATTACCACAGTACTTTTCTAGAGATTAAAACCCTGCATTAAAAACTCACTGGTCAAATTTAAAGGGTTGCCATCGTAATGTCATTTACATCTGCAGTCATTTCTCAGGCTTGGGCTGCACTATAAATTCTGTCAAGCACCACAGTTAAAAGCTCAGGAATTTTTCAGCCCCTTCAACTCAGCATCAATCAGAAGATTCTGCTTCCCGAGATTAAATCCTGCCCCGACATCTGGAATCCATCATTTAAACCTGATACATAAATCTCCTTTCTGGGAGGCAGTTGGTTGCACATGTTGAATGTGAAGGAAGATAGGAGCATCTAAATTTAGTAAGAAATGCCCAGCATCTAAAAATAAATGAATCAGTGGCAAAAGCTCCATTCCCAGTGAGCTCTGCAAGAGAAAAAGACAACAAATAACTAGTGGATATAAAACATCCTAAGCACGGTGAAATAAAGCTGGAGGATCAGATGTAGTTTAATAAATACTGTATTTATAGACATTTAAATCTTTGTCTTTCAGCCTTTGAAGAGCTTCTCAAGGAGCTGTGCAGGATCAGTGGTATGTCCTCAGGAATAACAGAAGGGGAGAAAGGGGAGGATGTCCCAGTCAAAGCAAAACTCCTCTGGAGCTGCCCCTGAGTTTGGATCAATTAAAACACCACCCCATTCTCCTTCAGTGTGAGGAGGATGGTCAGTAAATAAATCCAGGGGCTTAAAACCCCCCCGCTGCACTTACAAATTAACTCTGTGCTGGCACCTGCTCCTTGTCCCATCACTGCCCTGGGAATTTGGCCAAGCTGTGCTACTTCTACGACATGTGTAAGCCCAGACCCTCTACAGGAGGCACGGTTTTCCTACAGCTCCTGAAAGCTCCGGGGTCTCCAAGAGGCAGAATTCCAGCCTGCCCTCAGCTAGCCAGGTTCTCCACGGACAAAATGTTAACGTGTTCCTTGGGGTTTTGTCGGTGTAACGTGTCAAAGCGCGCGTTCCTGACAGTCCCCCCCAATTTCAGCTCTTTCTGCTGCGCCTCTGCAAACCCAGCCCACCGAGGAAGGCATCAAGATCTACACTGACGTCAAGTATTTCACAGACTACATGAAAACGACTTGGTATCACAAGTGAGTCCCGAGAAAACGTTTGCCAAGGTTCTGGAAGGCTGTTTTTTGGAACTGTTTGTCCAAAATTAAACATCTGGGCCCGAGGCCGGGGTGTTTTTAAGGCAACTGTAGCTTTGTCCGAGTAAGGGCTGAAAACCACAGTTCACTCTCATCCTGCAACACGTCTTGGAATTCCAGAATGAGCAGTCTTGTTGTTTTTATCTTGGCACTGCAGAAACGTTTATAAGTGATTATCTTTACTAGGATAATAATGATGCCCTTATGACACTGCTCAGTTACAGCCTCCTTGGTCACAGACAGGGTTTTTTTTCCAAACACTTTATTTCTACTACTTTTTTCCCTAAACCACTCTATTCCCCCACTCTGAACAACAAATATTCCCAAACACTGGCTAATTTAGCCTCATAATGTCTTCATAAATGGCGAAATGGTTGTTTTATTAGATACCACCTACACACATACATAAGGAGGCCAATTTTTAATAACGTTCAAGGGCTAAATGCTTACAAATATTCAAGATGGAAATGCTATTTAATCTCCTCAATAAGGTCTTTTTTGAGTTTGTAAAGCTTTGGCAAACTGCCTAAAAGCACAGTTAGATGCCCCATGGGATTTTCACGAGTGACTGTCTGTAAAACTCTCCCTGAAATGAATCCTGACTCCCACACTTCCCACCAGCACAGGTCTAAAAAAAAGAGTTAATGCTCTAATTTATCCAGCTCTCCTAAATACTAATGAAGTGATGTGTTTACTTAGGGATAAACAACTAGAGAGCCGTGACAGGATGAAAGCTGGGAGTACCATGAATCGGATCTGGCTCCACATCCTGAACCCCACGGATGCTGATAAGGGAAAATACACCCTGGAGTTATTCGATGGGAACAGCTCCCACAAACTGTCAACAGACCTGTCTGGGCAAGGTGAGCCGAGCCAAACCATCCCAGGAATGAGAAATACCTGAGCTGTGCTTTCCAAGAGTCCTCCAAAGCCAGGGCAGGGATTCCTCCCTCCTTTGTCTGAGCTGTGACAGCACATGGTGGGAGTGGGGTAAGGAGGACAGGGACGTGCCCAGGGAAGCCCGAGGAGAAGGGAATTGGGCAGGACTGAATCTTTATCATTTATTCATATTATGAATCATTTATCTCTGTGATCCCAACGCTGAGGCATTACGTTAAATTCACCGAGTCAAACAAAACAAAGCAGCAGCTTTCCCTAAAACCTTTCCTTCTTTGCAGCCTTTGAAGACGCCCTGGCTGAGCACAGAAGGCTAAAGTAAGTTCCTGCCTAAATGTTTTCACAGCTTAAATCTATTTTGAGTGTCATTCCTCTAAATTGAGAATATATTGATAATAAATAAAAAAACCACAATCATTTTCTCTCACTTGCAGGGAAGCAGCAATAGCAGAAAAGCGTAAGTAAATTCATTTCTTTCCTTCGCTTAAACAAAGCCAAGTGGTTTGCTGATAAGAAAAACTAAAAGGTCGTGTTTGTTCACTCCCAGGTCGTGCCAGAGTTGTTCAAGGTCTGCCAGATGTTGCCACCATCATGGAGGATAAGGTAATATTGAGTAACTTTGTTAATTGGCCCTTGCACAGACACAGAAGAGTCACTGATGGGGAGGAAAACTGCTTGTTTTCCCCTTCTGTACATTCCCAGCAGCTTTTCTGAGCTCCTGCATTTGCCAGGGGTGGGAAGTGGGACCCCCCACCCCCAGCTCATTTGCCCAGCCAGATCCTTTCTGTTGTCTCCCCATTTCACAGGATTAGACTTTTAAGGCCTTTAATTAAGTGCTGGCCCTGATTTTCCCATCATACCAACTCCCCTGTTTACATTTCTGAGTCACGTTCCCCTTTACACAGGCAGAACAGAAATCCTGCACAGTAATTGCAAATTCATCATGTGCCTGTTCAAGTGTCACTTTACAGCATAAGAAAGCTACAAAAAGGCAGTAGCACAAATATAAGTCAGGCCTGGTGGATTCAGGCAGGTTAATCCTGATTATACCAGAGGGTATCAGGAAAAGGAGTGGCAGTCTGGGAACGTCACCTCCTGAAAACGTGAGGGCTGATTTTTGTTTTTCTTAAATTTCTTTTTGTTATTTAAAAGGTGTGTGGGTGTGGCTTCTGGGGACATGGTTTAGAGTTGGCCTTGGCAGTGCTGGGTTAAAGGGTTGAACTCGATGGTCTCAAAGACCTTTCCCAACCTAAATGATTGGGATTCTCTGAACTGAATTTCCTTGCACATTTGTAACTTCATAATCTGTCTCTCCTGTTTCACCACAGACCCTGTGTTTAACTTGCTGTGTTTCCGGAGACCCTTACCCAGAAATCACCTGGTTCAAAAACGAGAAGGTTATCGTGTTCAAGGACCGATACAAGATGGATGTGAAGGGTTCAGTGGTCACAATCACCATAGAGAAGGTCTGCAATGAAGACACAGGAAAATACAGCATCTATGTCAAGAATAAATATGGGTCTGAAATGGGGCAGGTCACCATCAGTGTCTATAAACACGGAGAGATTCCGATAGGAACGGAGCAGGAAATCCCAGCTGGGATCACGATGAAAAAGCCTAAATGAATTAGTGAATTATGTCCCCTTGAACTGAAAAGGAATTTAACTCCTCTGGATTCCTTTCAGCATCTCTGCCCTAAAATTCAGGCTCGTGTCTCTATGTTTATTTCAGTAACGTTTCAGTGGTTTTATTTGGGTAGTTGAACTCTGTGTGGGAAATACGAGGGGATTCACACACGAGAACCAGGCTTTTGGTGGAGGTTTTTTTGTATGAAATCACTCTGTGTTATGGATTATCTTGTAGCTGACAAACGCTTATGTGTGTGTTATTAAACTTCAACCCTTGGTGACATCTCAGCGCTGCTGTTGAGTTATCTCCATGATGAAATCAGTGTGTGTGTGTGGGAAGTCAGGACACACTGCACACCTAAAAATGGCCTTATTCCCTAGCACTGCTTCATCCTTGCTACTCAGGGATTCTATCCTGTAAATGTAATTACAGAACTGGCTCTTTGTGTGTGAATTTTCTTTAAAATTTACCAAAAGAGAGGTTGAGAATTCCTAAGAAAGAGCTCAGTGTTGGTTTTCTATTTAAATAGAATTACTGACAGGTACGAACTCGGAGAGGTCACCCACCCCTGGGATATGCAGGCTCTGTTTGAATTAAGCAATAATAATTGCAAGACACATAATCTAATGAATGCCTTCCAAAATCAACAGTTGTGCCTGCACAGACAGCAAGGAATATCATTGGAGGGCTGGAATGAGTGAGAATTCCTGGTGCAATTGGTGAGAAGAGAAACAACACATCCTATTTACTTCCTGCGTTCACTCTTCAAGCAATGTTCCGTGTTTTATTTTACCTTTTATCTCCTATGCACGCAGTGCTTATTAAAAAACAGCAACGATAAACTGAATTTAATTCAGATTTAGATGCACATTACTGACATCTACTGGATAAAGTCATAACTGATGTCCCACTCCAGCACGATTTTCTCTCACCTCAAGGAATTGGAGTCCCACAATTTTGGAGGAAATAGCTGTGGATTTTCTTAATTCACTATTCACCGTTTAAGGTTCAAGAGAATATCGTGATAATTAGGAAGTTCCCGCTCTACGACATCAGTTACCTCAGCCTATTGTAAATTACGGCATTTTATCTGAAGGCTTCTATTCAAAACACAGTAAAATGTACAAAACAGAGAAGCTGGGAACAAACAGACAACCAGTGAAGCTTTGCGACACTTCACAACAATTATGGACAGTTAGGACTGGGGTCAGTGACCCGCAACATCCCGAGCGTCAAGGTAAGGCTTTCCACAGAGCAGAACGAACTAGAGGTTATGATCATTAAGAACAAATAAATGATTAATAATTGCTGTTTCCCAGTTAATAATTAGCCGGCTGACAATTGGGGCTGGCCTTTCCCCCCTTTCCATAAATAGCATCCAAACGGGCAGGGAGAGCCCTCGCTCTGCGTCACACGATGGCGTTCGCTGGGACCTGGCAGGTCTACGCTCAGGAGAACCTCGAGCCCTTCCTCAAAGCTCTTGGTAAGTGCCTGGTTCCTCCTTGAAACCATTTTGCGCCCCCACCCCGCTCTTGGCATCACAGCTTTTGGGGTTGTTTTTGGACTTTTCTTTCTGTGATAAACTCCCCCCGCTGCCTGGTTGAGTCTGTTATATCGAACTCGGGCATGAAAAGCGCCTGAAAATCATCAGAAAATTGATGTACAAGGTCTACAGATAAGCCCCAAATTCCTATTTTGATGTTAGATGAGTTCCTCAAGAAAGAAGAGCATGCCGGAGATGAACTTGTATTGATTATAATATAACATTATAAATACATTTAACTAGAAATAAGACATGTTCAGCTTCCCAAAGTGCTCCTGGTACTCAGGCCCTTTCTGCAGTTAATCACCAGTGATGAATAAATGTGATACCTGGTCAGGAATTATGTGTACTTATCACGTGTGAAGCTGATTAGTGACCTGTGAGTGATTAACATGTCAGTAATCTGTGAGGAATCCACTCATGGTTATGATTAAAAGGTGCCACTTTAACAAAAAACACACTTACCTTCTTGACAATCCCGGAAAAAACCTTCCCATCGGTGTTTTTAAGAGGATGTAAAGGGTATTCAGGAGAGTAAAATTCAGTTCCAGTAGAAGAGCCCAGGCTGACAGTGTGGTGCCTGAACCAACCCCCTTCCTGTTAACCACGACACCCTCAAATCATGCCAGGGATGCCCCAGTAGGGGAGTCTGAGATGCTCACACTGTTGCAGCTCTGTCTGGGCAGATCCACCTCCAACTTCCTTAGATCCACCTCCAACCTCCCTGGGAAGACAGTAACACGCTCATGGGCTTTGTCGTGGAGAAACATCATCGTGTAGCCAGAAAGAAACAATGCACGTTCTGACACAACATCAACAAATATGATGTCAAAATCTATCCAGACTAGAAGGAATGGAGCCAAATGCCCACAGGGAAGTGAGGAATCCACAACAGGATTTGGTTTTTTAGCTTGGACACCACTTTCTGTGTTTGGTTTGTGCCTTTTGTGCCTTTACTGGAGGAAAGACTGTGCTGTTTCCTACCAACACAGCTGCTCCCTAACGAAAAAAGTCCTGTTTTCCCTGTTTCCGCAGGGTTGCCAGATGACATCATCAAAGTGGCCAAAGACATCAGGCCCGTCGTTGAGATACAGCAAAAAGGAAATGACTTTGTTGTGACATCCAAAACACCCAAGCAGTCTGTAACCAACTCCTTCACACTCGGCAAAGAGGCCGATATCACCACGATGGATGGCAGGAAGCTGAAGGTAACGGATTTCAGGAATGGGGCATCTCTTTTTTCGCCCCTCATCCTGTTCAGTCCCTGCGTGAGCGGAACTTGTTTGCACCATTTCCATTAGCAAACGCTTCTATCCCTTCAACCAGCAGAAACGTTCCTTCTGAAACTCCCATTCAGCTGCGATTAGGAAACATCAGTATCGTTTATTTCTCTATTTGCTAGTCCTAATCGTAACAGAGTTCCAAAAATCTCCGTTCCAACAGTGCACCGTGAACTTGGTCAACGGGAAGCTCGTGTGCAAATCAGATAAATTCTCTCACGAGCAAGAAGTGAAAGGAAATGAAATGGTGGAGGTAAGTGTTAGAAAATAACACAGTTAAGAACACTAAGAAACATGCTGAAGGAAAAAAAAAAAGGTTTATTAGCTCTTAGTGCAAAAGGATGGCATTTATATTTAGATTTTGTGTCTTCAGAGCTGCTTCTGTAAACATTTTTCCCTGGTTTGAATGTTAATATTTGTAGGTAGGTATTGTGAATGTATTTTCCTGAGGACTAAGGTGGATTTATACGTGAATTACAGAAATGTCACTTAGCTATAAATAGATTTCCTTAAGTCTAAATGGTAAAACAAATGTTGCATATTTGTCTTCTGCAGACTATAACGTCTGGTGGAGTAACACTGGTCAGAAGAAGCAAGAAAGTTTAAAGACAGATCTTTTGTGATATCTTTACATACCTAAAATAAAGTGCACTTTCCACAAGGTGTGATCTTTGTTGTCTGGAAAAAACAGTACCAGAAATAATTACGATTTCTGCTCTCCTTTCACACCTGCATCACTTCCCATTATTACAGAACTGTTTTCCCTGAGTGTTCTCACAGATCCCTTCTGACAAAAGCCTCTTGATTTCTTACATACTCACCAAACACACTCAGCTTCAGTTCCTGTGTCTAATAAAGTTTAGTTTTCTACTGAACTCCTTCCTCTATAACCTGGCCAGCAAAGAACAATCAGACATTTGTTGGGCTGATCTGCACCACACGTCACAGGAACAGAAACAGTAGTATTTTAAAAGCTGTGATGTATTTAACAGTCAGTAACAATTACAAAAGTAATAATAGGGTGGCTGTTCTTAAACTGAACTGCGTATGAGTACAATTAACAAAAAAACGAGGCATCACAAAAGCAAAGAGAATTAAAAATTCCCCCGGTTCGCAGCGAACTCCCAGGATCTTGTCATGGTCCCAGTTCGTGAGGCTCAAGTAAACCAGATTGTTTTGTTCAGCCTCTGTGTCTCTACTGAAGAATAAAATGCACAGGACCTGTGCCTAGAACCATTTCTCTGCTCCCTCAGCTCCTCCTATGATGTCAGCAGCCCCTCTTCATACTTGTACAAGCCACTGCAGGTCTGTGAGAGTTGGTCTCGGGTGTAAGACCTCCAGCAGAAAAAAAAATCTCCTGGACTGATTATGCCATTTCAAACCCTCGTGGAGATGTTCCATTCCAATTAAGAGTGCTGAGTTCACATGTTCCCGTGCTAGAAGAGCAGTTTGCCAGGGGGAGGCTGTGTTTTAGCTAGCAACACTTACAGTGTGGTACAAGCAATTTGGGAAGCGCATTCTTATTCTGGGATAAGGCTGTTCTCATGGGGAGTTTTACTGGCATAAAGGACCATTGTGTTCATTTTGCTTCCCAGGCAGTCCTAATGCTAAGTAGACTTTTGCAGCCAGGATTAAATCCCACGGCAGTTGCGGAGAAGAAATAAGATCAACAGCACAGAAATCGAGGCTGGTAACACTCAGAGAGGAGGAGGAGGAGGAGGAGGAGGAGGAGGCTGCTTTAGAGCTCGCCACCATTGTTTGGGAGTTGCTGGGTAACTGCGGCAAACTACACCCTGAAACCAAACACACAGCGTGGTTTTCCAACGGTAACGTCACAGAACGCTGATCAAAATGGTGTGCCTGTAAACTGTAGGACAGAAAACACGGGACACTTCGGGTTGATTTCTAACCCAGCGCAGAGATCGTTCATCACTCATGGAAAGCCTGGTACGGAACAACAGCGATTCGCTTTGATGACGTAAAATGGGAATGATGGTAAAGCAAAATGTGTATATATGTGCCTGCTTTGAAAAGAAACATCAAGGTGTTATTTTGGTTCAGTACCTACCTAAATATTCCCAGCACAACTTGACTGTGTCAGACTCTGGCAAACTCACATCTATTCAACCTCAGTCGGTGGCAAGTGGAATACAAAGGGGGTTTAAGTTATAGGTTGTAGATACTACACGCTAAAAACGCACTAATCCTTTCTAGAACTTTAACTGATGCTAAGCCATTTTAATTTAAAACTACTAAAAGTTCAGACCCCCATCTCTTTTCTGCAGAGTCTTAAACAGACCGCTGAGAGTACAACCACCATAAATTCCTTTTTTTTTTTTTTTTTGGAAGAGTGGTGTATATAGCTGACACACACCTCCTCTGTGTGTGTGATTGAACTTCCTCTGTCACTCAAAAGCTGTAAAACCCATGCAATTCCGAGTGTGAGATTGCCAGGATACGAACAGCGATGTCCACCCACCAGTTTTCATTCATGAATATTAAGGAAAAAAAAGTGAAAATCCACTAGTGACAGACACCAAGGCTGCAACAACTCCAAGTCTTTCAGTCCCAGCAGCCGTTTGCTGAAAATCCCTCACATGAAATGCAAACACATTTCATTGAACCCGTCATCAAATCCTGTGACTGTTCGGTCACAGGTCTGCCGTTTCTCCTCCTGTACCTGGTGAGTCACGCGAGGGTGGTGAGAAATAATCTCTCCACCCTCCTACTGTATTTTTTTTCGTCACACAAATGGGTTTAAGTGAAACAGGGCCGGTCCTGTGCAAACAGTAGGATAGAAGCTCCTGGGGCTCCACAGCGCTGTGGGTAACGGTTGCGGAACACAAAAATCGGGTTCGTTACGCTGAGTGAGGGAAGAGGGCTGTAGGTCGGGGCTGCCCCAGTTTGTTGTGCAGGAGGACATAGGAGCACACGTATTACAGGATTACACAGGAGCACACAGGAGCGCACAGGACTCCACTGGAGTGCACGCTCCCAAGTCTGTGGTGCAGGGGTGCACAGGGGCACGTGCATTACAGAGCACACAGGAGGGCACAGGAGGGGGCCGTGGTACCCTGAGTGCAGCTGCGTGAGGCGGCAACCCCGGCCCCCCTCACGGGGTGGGCTCCGCCGCCATCTTGTCCTCACCCCCACCCCTCTATCCCTTTTCGGCGGGAAAAGGCAGCGCTCGCGGCGGGGCGGGCGGGGGGCGCACCGCGCACGCGCGGCGCGCGCCGAGGGCCGGGGGGCCGCGCGCTCCCGCTCGCGGCGAAAGGGGGGGGCCCCTCGGGCTCGGCGCACGCGCCGAGAGGGGCGGGAGGGCGGGGGGGGGGGTGGGGG
>JAWMRA010000058.1:4782965-4812841 GCA_035584735.1 Pseudotriccus pelzelni | reverse complement strand
CCCCCCCCCCCCCCCCCCCCCCCCCCCCCCCCCCCCCCCCCCCCCCCCCCCCCCCCCCCCCCCCCCCCCCCCGGGGCGCCGCGCTCCGCTCTCGCCGGAAGCCGCCGCGCGCGCGGGAAGTCTCGCGAGAGGCGGCGCGCGGGCGCGAGGGCGGGCGGTGCAGCTCCCCTCAGGTCGCCTCAGCCGCTCCCGCCGCGCCCGGGCCGCGCCGCCCTCCCTCCTTCCTTCCCTCCTTCCTTCCTTCCTTCCTTCCTCCCCCTCGCCGCCGACGCCGACATGTCCCGCTACCTGCGGCCCCCCAACACCTCGCTCTTCGTGCGGAACGTGGCCGACGACACCCGGTGAGTGGGGGCGGAGCGGGGGCTCGCGCAGGCTTTGGCGGGCTCGCTAGGCCGCGCGCGCGGGGGTCCCCCCGCGGCGAGCCCGGCCCGCTCCCTCCCTCCCCGCCGCGCTCCCGGCTCCCTCCCTCCGCTCTCCCCGCCGTCCATTTCCCTGCGGGCGCTCCGCGCGGTGCTGCCCGTTCCCCGCCTCCTCCACGAGGATCCCGTTTTCCCAGACAGCGCCTGCCGGGGCAGAACAAAGCTGGGCCGCGACAAAGTGGAGACTCCCGCACCCGCCGCTGAGCGCGAGGTTCCAGGCGGGATGTCGCCCCGCTGGAGCTGGGAATGCTGCTTTTGGAAATGCGGCGTTGTTGTTGGACCGGGAGAGCATAGCGCGTTTGTGTCCCAAAATGCCTGGCGTGGCCGGTTCCGTTAGTGCGGGAGCCGCGGCCGGTTCAGTTCCTGCGTTAAGTGCTCAGGACGGAGCGGGGGAAGCGACGCTTGTTCTCCGTTATAACCGCGTTGTAGCGAGACCCCGTGAGGGCTGAGAACGTGCAGTGAGAGAACTCCTCGCAGGGAATTAAAATAATCTCGAAGTGCGTATCGCACGGGTTCTTATTTAGGTATTTGCGTTAAGCTGCTAGTTTTCTCCATTCCTCTTGCAGTTCGTTGTGTCCCTTTAGTGTTCTTAGTCGTGGGACATTTACAGAGCATTTTGGTGTGGAATGCCCGCGTCGGAGCGCTCCTGCGTTGTTGATGTTTTGTAGAATTTTTGTGGAAGTCCCTTGTGAGATACAGTTCTATAAAATGCAAGTTTTCCAACTCTCTGCCTTGGACGGTTTGTATCAAAGTTGCTCAGCAAATACCAGCAGCGTGGGCACGGTGGAATGGAATGAACTGGGAACCTTGTGATCCAAAGTGGAAATAGCTTCAAAATAAACTTTTTTTTTTTTTTTTTTTTTTTTTTTTTTTTTTTTTTGCTTTGCATGAATTTTCTCTTTCCAGTCGTTCAGTTTACTGCAAGAGCAGTTGAGGAGGATGATTGCTTCCAGATTCTTTAAAATAACGTGGATCCCATTGAGGCTTCACCATAGGCTTGTGATTAGATAGCACAGTGTTCCTGGAGATGGTTTCATTGTGACATCTCAGTGCTGGTTGTTGTGGTTCCCTTCTGCCAGCATTGACTATGTGCAGATTCGGTTCCCAACTGACGAAAAACAGAAATGTAAAAATACTAAAAAAACAGTAGTAACTCACTATACCCTCTAAATATGGTATTATATTAGTCTTTTTCATACAGGCTTTTGTCCTCAGGTGTCACAAAAATACATGTAAAGAAGCTGAGGTGATTAAGAAACACACTCTCTGTTGAGGAGAGAATGGTTGTTCCAGGGATAGTTGCACTTGGACAGTTTTGTCCCAGCTCTCTAAAGCCAGTTCCTTGGAAAAACTGTCCTGAGGGCACGAGTGGTTGCTCACTTTGAGATCTGTTCTATTTGATGTGGTTGTAAGTATTGATTGTTCTATGCAAATGAGTTTGGGTGACTGGTTTATTCTTGTAATGTTGATTTGGATCTTATAATTGATGTTTGGGTGTTGCAAAATGACTGTTGAGCTACGCGAAGTACTTGAATAATAATAATAATTCTTAACAACCCTTTTTTTTCTGCTTTCTGCCAACCTGTGCTGGTACCTCCTGTGCTGAATTAACTGATGGGCATCATTCCTCAGTTGGTACTTCTTTTTTGAGTTATGCTGAAGGCTGGTTTCCAGCTGCCAGGGTATATCTTGACCATCCTGAGTCTTGAGTGATTCCCAGAGTCCCAGTGTTCTCCCAGCACTGAATTGTTCAAACGCTTCTTTCCTCCCCCTCCAAAATGTTTTGCTGCTTTCCTCCTCTCCCAGCTGCTTCCAAAAAACCAGAGTGGGTCATATTGATTGTAGGGGGGGTTTTAATTATTTTTTTTTAATTTGGTGGATGTTTCGCAACACTTTAAACAGTGAAAAAACCATATAAGCTGTTTGTGATGTTCCAGGTCTGAAGATTTGCGCCGCGAATTTGGTCGTTACGGGCCTATAGTTGATGTTTACGTTCCACTTGACTTCTACACTCGCCGTCCCAGAGGATTTGCTTATGTTCAATATCCTTTCTTCAGATGGCTCATTAGTGAGGGGTGTTGACGTTTGAAATTCAAGTTTGTGTAAGAGGTAACCAATCTAAATGAAAAAGCAGTTTACTTTTGTGTTGTATCTAATAAGTGTCTTACTTATGTCGTGGTGTTTCGTTATTTTTGAAGATTAACTTCTCTCAGTTGTTCTTTGCCTTTTTTTGCAAAACTTAAATCAAGTCCAGTAATATAAAAGCTTGCTTATGTCACTGAAATTAATATTATGTGATTTAAATGCAAATTTATCACTGACTCAAAATTGTCTGCCACGTTTTAATTATCACTGGTGTGTAAGTAAAGTTGTGCTTAGCAAAATGTGGCTGGTATTCCAATATAATATATTGTTAATTTAACAAATGGAAACTGGAATCACTTGATCAAAATCAGATTGTATAAAAAATGAGGTGAACTTCTTTCTTTAATATTGTCCCCTAATTTGCTGTCCTCTGTTGTTGCCTCAGAATGTAAAGCTGTACAGTAATGGCGACCCCAAAGAGAAAGCATGAAAGAACCTTTAGAGTAGAGTTCAACAATTAAGGCAAGTAGACAAGCCAAAGACCTCTTAAGGATCAGGCTTGAAGAGAAGGGAGAGTTTGGGAAAAGAAAAAATAAAGAAAAGCTGGAAGAAGGACAAGCCATAATGGGAGACAAAGCTTCGCTTTATCTACAAAAGGGGGAAAAGGTTGTTTTTCAAAGTAAAAGATAAAGCCATCTGTCATTTTTGGCCAAGCATCTCATGACAAGTCCTTCTGACAAGCACTTAAAGAGTTAAAGGTCAAGATGAAGTTGAATGGTGGCCAAGATAAAAGGAGTCATACCTGATGTATCCTACAGAATAACAGTTTTTCTTCTGTCTGTCATGTAAGCAGTAATTTGATGAATTATTCTGGTTTAGTCCATTGACAAAACCTGTAATATTTCTCTTGTGAGTGCTCCTGTAAGTGTGGTCTGAATGAAATCGGGTTTATCGAGGGAGATGCTACGGCAGGGCAGCTCATCTTCTGCAGAGCTGATGCTGCTGAGAACTGAGTTGCCTCGAGGAGAAGGGAACTCGTTGTTTTGGGTCCCGTAGCTGGAGCAGGTGTGTGAATTACAGCACGAAAATGAATGTCTGACCCTGCACGTTGGCCCTGACTGACAGTGCGGGGCTGGCAGGGTCTGCTCGTACCTCAGCCTGGGCAAGGTCTGCACACACAGAAATTTAAAACCAGTTGCTAAAGCTTAATCGCAGTTCTAACGTTGGTATTTGCTGTTGGTACGTCCAACATAATTGAAGAATAGGGTTTAATTTTAATAAACTCAGTGCAGTGGAGAGAACTAAATGACCATTAATAAGTGTATTTGGAAAAGGATACCTTTATTTTCTTTGCATAAGTACAAGTGGGAGAAGAGAAAAGTTAGAGCATCACATAGCAACTGCTTGCTGATGGATAAGCTCATGGTCATATTATGAGACTTTAATTTTATTACAGGAGTTCTCAGCTGGTGGTTAATTAAAAAAAATAACTCACTAGTGTAGCATGACAAAAGAACTTGAAAAAAAGCCGCCTGTAAAATTAGAAAATAACTGGGTTTTATTTTTATTTTAAATACCAAATGTGTAAAACTGCTCAAATTCCCAAGTACCTTAACACTCTCCACATTCGAAGATGTCCGTGATGCAGAGGATGCTCTCCATAATTTGGATCGAAAGTGGATTTGTGGAAGGCAAATAGAAATCCAATTTGCACAAGGAGATCGGAAGAGTAAGTGCCTTGTGTGTGTTCCATCCCACCGTGATTTTACCCGTAATTTTAGCACCAGACAGCATTGCACGTGTAACTGGTTGTTCTGATATGTTCTGACTTGTATATAAATAGCGTGTGGATGTTTTGCTTTTTATCCAGTAACTATTAATGCCTCGTTTTAGTTACAAACAGATAACTAAGTGCAACTGTCACTTACCACAGTCACTCTTAGGAGCTTTCCGTGCAGTTCTCTGTGATTTCCAGGGTTCAGGTAATGTCTTCATTTCCATTTGGTTCCAGGATAAAAGTAAATTTCAGGGTATCTCAGTCCAACATGCAACAGAATCCTTCTTTTCTGAACAGATCACTGTGAAGAGAACTTAGGTCTTTTAAGTCTGTTGTTTGTGTACATAGTCTTAATTTGAGGATACAGATATTATATAAAAACAAAACATGCTCTTGGTAAACCTGGCACAAACCTGCTGATCTGAACCAGGACTGTAATACTCGTGTGCTGCTTGGGAATAAAAGTACCTTAAAGATCTTTAGTTACAGCTCTCAGAGAAACAACCTGACTGTCCAGTTTTCCCTCAAATTCACACAATTAACTTTTATTGCAGTCAGTGGAAATTTTACACTCTAAAGGACAAGTTTCTGTCCTTTATCCACTAGAAATCCACTGGGATTGCTAATAAGCTTCTGAACAACCTTAACTAAATCTCCCTTAGTGTTGTAAGCAGCACCATTTAAGCATAAAAATTAACGGCATTTAATACAGTGTTTGTTACAGTGTGGTGTGTTTAAAATACTTAGAGCATGGTCTTTGGGTTTCAATGAGAGTGGGATTTGATACAAAGAAAAGAGAGCTGTGCTGCTTAGAGGAAATACAATGGAAGACTAATAAGTTCATTCATTCTTAATTACTTTAGTTAACTAAGCTCCAGATTGAACGTGCATTGTTTTACTGGAGGGCCCTTTTGGAATCAAACTTCTCTTTGTGTAGCATCCACTGTTGCCTCCATATAAGCTGCTTTTTAATCATGAAAGACATCTGTGGATCAGGTGTGATGCCTGGTGCTGTGTAATCAGGAAAATGAGTGTTTAATTAATTCCCTGTTAGCTTTCACTCATTGGGTAAATTCAGGAATGTTAGAATGTCTCGGTCATGGGTTTGACCTGACATACCAGTTTCCAGCTGGCCTGAAATCACCTCTGCCAGTTCTGTGTTCTGGTTTTATGGAGCATTAGTCCTTTCTTGACTGTTTTTGAGGGGGGGTTTGTTTGTTTGTTTTTTCTAGATTTATAATGCCCACGAGGCTGCATTAATTTTTGTCCAGTGGTTAAAGCAGCATAAAGTGGCCTCTCATCTGTTCTTTCGTAAACATCTCCGATAGAATCACAAATGAGCGTTTGCTAAACACCAGATACGTGGATTAGTCACTAAGGGGGAAAGTAGGGCATCTTTTTCAACTTAAATATTGCTATTTTTTCCAGCACCAAATCAAATGAAAGCCAAGGAAGGGAGAAACCTGTACAGTTCCTCTCGTTACGATGACTATGACAGATACAGGCGGTCCCGGAGTCGGAGTTACGAGAGGAGACGGTCTAGGAGTCGTTCCTTTGATTACAGCTATAGAAGATCCTATAGTCCCAGAAAGTAAGTGTGTAGTGTGTGTTTGGCCTCAGCTGCACAGCAGCCTGCTGGAGGAGAAACACCACATTGGCTGTTTAATTGTTACAAAATTGTGAATAACCCTTTTCTGTCGTGGGAGTAACTGGTGGGAGTTGCGTATCTTGCATGCTGCATCAGATCAGGGACAGTGAATGAAATGGCTCTGTGCTCCATTGGAGAGTAATTTAAAAGTGCACAGCTTGGCAATTAATTTATAAAGCATTTGTATATCTGCATAGGTCTTTGTCACCGTTTACTTTTTCTGATGTACCTTTTTAGCAGTAGACCTACGGGAAGACCTCGTCGTAGCAGAAGCCATTCGGACAATGATAGGTAAAAACACTTTTTCCACCCTTTGAATTGAAAGCTTGATCACTGTATTCCTTTAACTATAGGGGTAAAAAAAAAAAAAGTTTCTCCTGCAAAAACGGTAAACAATTTTTGATGTACTAGATGTCTAAGAATAGTGTTTTTACATTCAAATCTCCTCTCTCCCCTTTATTCTGATAGGTTCAAACACCGCAATCGATCTTTTTCAAGATCTAAGTCCAATTCAAGATCACGATCCAAGTCACAGCCCAAGAAAGAAATGAAGGCTAAATCACGGTCTAGGTCTGCATCTCACACCAAATCTAGAGGCACCTCTAAAACAGATTCTAAAACACACTATAAGTCCAGCTCAAGATATGAGAAGGAGTCGAGAAAAAAAGAACCAGCTAGATCCAAATCACAGTCAAGATCACATTCTAGATCTAGGTCAAAATCCAGATCGAGGTCTTGGACTAGTCCCAAGTCCAGTGGCCACTAACAGTGTATCCATGTTGGTTTAGGCATGTAAGATTCATTTACACACAGTTCAGTTTACTTAAATTATCAGGAATATGATGTTGCAACAGTGCTAAAAAATATTTTCTTTGTCAGTTTTCCCTGTAGCCGACAATGGTTAAAATTAAAACAGTGTTGAGAAGCCACAGAGAGAGAGGGAGAGAGAGAGAAAATGTCCACTTGGTTACATGTCATGGGCAGCTACTGATTTGGTTGTGGTGTCTCTATGTATATTTTTGTAAAGATTTGCATTTTTAATGCTTAGATATTGGTGATGAGTCGATTGATCGTAACTTGCAACATTGTCCTTTTACAAATGTCACACCCATAGAGAAATTGGTACACAGTTTGTGCTGAGCCGTTAAACCAACTGTTTAACTGGTTCTTTTGACACTAAACTTTGTGAGAAAACAGAAAACTGGACAGTTGTAGTGCAACACTGGCTGCTGGGAAATCAGCCTGGCAGTTTGTTCCCGCGGCTCCAGGGCAGGTTTCGGTGTTCCCTGTGCCCACCAAGCACCAGTAAGGGTGGTAACTGGAGCCCTTTGGAGAGATATTTTGGAGATTTCTCTTTAACCCTGGAGAGATGGTACTGACACTGCATGTACGACACGGGGAGAGAGTTGGACTGTGCAGTGTCGTGACGTGTCGGGGCAGAGGCTTCACTGCCTTTGGCCCGGCTGCTACTAAAGGTTGTGGGGGGGGGTGAAAAAACCCCATCCTGAAATGAAAAATCAAATTCAGATTTCAGCAAGCGGCAGAGCAACTGAATATTAGGTTGTATGTACATTTTCTGCAGTTTTTGTATCTATTCTAAATTTTAGTGAGCAGTTAACCATAAACTTGCTTAGTTTTCCTGCTGTTAGATACAAGTAGATTGTTTCGAGTTGTGTGTGTACAGTATATAAGAACTAAACTTTTATGCCAATGACTCCTGTGGTTAGTTGGTGTATTCATAGGTATCAAACCGTAGCCATCTCTCTTCCTGGGTAACCAGGCTTGCTTTTTACACAGCAAAAACAGTTGGTCGAGCAAGTCTGAATCACTCCTTCCTCAGAATTGATAGTGGTTTGGTTACAAGATTTTGTTTTACTTCAGAACAAACGTTTGGAGTTGGATATGAACAAGAGCTGCATCTCTAGCTATGTAGTTTATCACTAATACAGTATATTTAGAAAATTGAATGTGAAAAATAACAAACCCAAAAGTGTGTAATCTCACCAGTATTTCTCTAGAAGGCAAGATCCTTTGTTATGGAAACGGCTGTTGGCATTGTTTTTTTATTATTATTATTTACTTTCAAAAGCCAGCATCAAACATTTAGTGTTCCTCACTGTCTGATGTTGCAGCATATAAAGGCATTGATTTCCAACAGTTCCTTTTTAGAGAAATGTTGTAGGGTTTGGGTTTAGTGTTTCAGCAGGGCCTTCAAAGGAGTGCCAGATGGCTTTGGAGTATCGGAACGTGCTTTAGGGGGTTTGATCGTAGAATCTTTGTACATTTGATAGTATTTCTAACTTTTCCTTTACTGTTTGCAGTTAATGTTCATGTTCTGCTATGCAATCATTTATATGCACGTTCCTTTAATTTTGTAGACTTTCCTGGATGTATAGTTTAAAAACAGCAAAAAGTCTATTTAAAACTGTAGCAGTAGCGTGCAGCTCTAGCAGAGGAAAGTTGTGGGATTAAACTTTGTATTTCCTTTCTTATAGAGGCTTCTAAAAAGGTATTTTTATATGTTCTTTTTAACAAATATTGTGTACTACCTTTAAAACATCGATGTTTTGATCAAAATAACTAAAGACCCAGCTTATTTTCTGCTTGCTGTAAATTTAGCAAACATGCTGTAATAAAAAAATGAAGGAAATACTGACCCACTGGAATTATTGTAGCTTTAGAATTTGACTCCAGAGCATGGTTAGGAGTAGAGCTATGCACTCCTTATGGAGTAAGATCCTTACTATGGTATTTCAGTAAAGGCAGGAATTTACCATTTGATATCTGAAAAAAATGTCATTTCACATTTTTTAAAGGGGTACGAGACAAAATGAGAATGATAAGCATAAGTGTTAGTCTAATATTGAATTTTATTTACCATTAACTTTCATTTATTGCTGGATGAACTTGCCCTATGGTTATAATTCAGATATTATTAGCCGGGTTATGAACTACATAAAAGCAACAACTGAAGGTGCTAATTAGGAACAAATTTATAGTATCACCTTATCAATTTATAGTTGCCATATCAAAACTGGTGCCAGCAGTGGTTCTGTGGGAGGTGACAAAGCTTTGCTGGTGACATTCAGAGCTGGAGCTGCCTCCTGGCACTGGAGGAGGTTCTACCACTCAGAAAAACCCTCCGTAAAGCACTTAATTACCTTGATACGCTCTTACCTTTGTAAGCTGAGCTGTGAATTATCCTGCAGCTTTCTGCTTGTAACAGCAGAACCCCCCACCCTTTTCGGCTTTATCTGAATGGTCGTCATGACTAAATCCTGCTTGAAAGGGGTCTTGGTGACTGTGGTGGGGGAAGTGGGGTTTGTTTCTGTCAGGGACCTGCAAGGTCCTTAATGCTCACGTTAGTCCAGCCGGGATTAGAGCTGGATCAGGGGGAGGAGGGAGGAGAACATCTCCAAGCCCAGGCTGAGTGATTGAGACTGCAGAGTAACAGTAACTATTCCTTTACTATTGTGTCAGCATGTCCTTATATTGTGTGCATCAACATTTATGTATAGCACAGTTTAATTTTTTTTTTTGTTTTGAAAATCCAGTTCATTGCAAGTATAATGTAGTGTCTGCCAGTTCTGATGGTTCTTTCTTTCTCTCCCAGAGGTAGGACTAAACTTTGACTTGACTTGTGTATATGAACAAGCCAGAAAAGCCGAACACAAACCCACGATGTTTCAAGAGTGCATGAATAAAGATGTTGTCCTAGTTCTTGCTCCCATGGAAAAATTGTGAAGAAGCTGTTCTGTGGGCCTTTCAGTTGGGGACGAGTTAGCAGGATGTGGCCAAAAGGGCAGGGAATGTTTATGCATTCATGCAAGTCAAGCCACAGCCCATCTAGATAACATCTCCCTTCCTTGATGCAGGTATCCTAGTCCTGCCCTAAAAATACCAGGAGCCTGTCTTGTGCAAGCTTCCTGCAGGTTATGCACAGCTGGAATGCAAGAACATTGCAGGCTACAAAAGATCATGTCTAGGCATCTTTCTTTTGGAGTCTCAAGAACGGTGGGAATTGCTTTTTTTTTTCCTGTGGTAAACTAGATTTTTGTCATTCCTGCGAAATTTGTAGAATTGAAGTAGTGTGTAAAAGAAAAAAAAAAAAAGAAAAAATAATATTCTGCTGAAATAATGGCTGTGCTCCAAAGTATCTGCAGCAAATCGATGGGTGGCAGCAGTCATAGAAGGCTCTATTGGAACTTCTTTTTCACCTAAAGTCCATGCACCCAACTGGTAATTAAAACTCTTCAATTTAGTGGTTAAGTAGCTGGGTGTTTAATTAGGGACTCTGATAGACTGGTCTCTGAAAGCTCAATGTTATCCTTTCTATGTCTTTTCAAGATGTTTAATGTACAGTATCATGGTTTTATTGGAAGTGGAATTTTTCCGTTTCAATGTCATTTGGAGCTCTCTGCTCGGCCAGAGGTTTTTTTTCCTGACTGTTCAGTCTGGGGGCACAGCCCGGGCTGTGCTCCAAGGGCAGTGGGAGCCATCGCAGCACTGCTGCTGGGTTTGGCAGGGATGGTGCAGACGAACATTGGGAAATACAAAGGGATAAATTGACACATTTTTAGGACATAATCACCCATTGAGAATTGCTGGTTTTCTCCATTTATCTTGTAACTTGCTTAAAAAGTCTGTAGTCCATTGCTATAATATTTGTCTAAAGATGCTCTTGCTGATGAGACTATTGTAGGAAGGGAAGACTCTGTACCCTGTAGTGTGTTTGATCAAAGATGCTGATGTTTATTCATCCACATCCTTTCTTCTTGAGTTTTGTGTTCCATCTGTGCAAATAACCCTGTGAACTGGGAATAAAATGTACGAGTTTTGACTATAACTTGAGAGCACCTTCTGACTTAATTAATTAGTCTGTGGGAGATGGAGCCCCAGTGTTGCCAGGTTCTGGTTTTGTGAGGAATGTTGATTAGTGTTAATTTTCAAGCCCTCTGTTCCCAAACCTCTGGAAGGGCATGAAGGAAAAGGCTGCAGTAAAGAAACCTCCTTTGTGAAGGGAGCTGCCAAAATGATGTCATCCCACTTTCCCATTTCCATCTGAAAACAAATAGATGCTTTTAGGGGGTGAAAAAAAAGTTTATTTAAATTTTTTGTTTCCAATTTGTTACAAACACCATTGGTAATTGACAATTTGAAATGGAGAACAGATAATTAACTGGGATACAACTCAGACTCTGGTGATGGTCCAGGTCACAACACAGGTTTAGAGACTGCCAATACTATCTGATTTGGAGCAGTAATTTGTAAACACTCAGCTGCCACTGTGTTTGGAATGTACAGAAAGACACCTCAGAACATTTCACAATCTGCAAAAGTCCCTTTCAAATTAAAGCACTTTTTTTTTTTTTAGTAATTCCTATATTTTGAAAGAACCCTCGATGATCCTGTTCTCACAGTTCAGCTGTTCCTGCTGCAGGATCAGCTGGAATGTGACAGCACAGGAGCTGCTGCTGAAGGATTTGAGCAAATACTGGGAGAAATTCTGTCTTGCAGAGCATTGATGCATTTCCAAAACACAAAATAGTTACAATCCTTCAGTTTTATCAAGCACCCAAACCCAGGCATTTGCATTTCTTATTAAACACTTGATGTAGAACATATCGGCGTTTTTTCATCACTGAACACACGCCTCTCCTCCACATTCTCAACAGGAGGAGCTGAAACTTCATCAGCTCTTTTTTTTTTTTTTTTTAGTTTTTTTAAATTTTATTTTATTAAAAAAATCTAAATAAGCCTCTTTTGCACTGATTTTACTTTAAAAAATGAGCTCACAACCAAGTACAACGTGCATATTCACTGCATGTGAAGTGCAAGGGCACAGCCACAAATGTCTTTTTTTTTTTTTCTTTTTTTAAACAAAATAACATTTTTTTTAAACTAGGCCACGTACTCAACATGGTCATCTTACATTCAGCAGTTTTGTACTAAAAAATACTTCTGTGCAGGAAAGCCCAGCATAAATTTACATATGCTACAATGTTTTACACGTATTTACATGGCTCTGTCTTCCCTGTGAAAACACTGAATACCTGCCCCAAACTACTGTTAATTATTAGAAGGGAACCAATTTAAGACCAGTCTAAGGAACTACCTCACTTTTTATCATTATAAAAACTGGTAGAAAAATGTGGTTTAGAACTCCTCAGTGCAGTGGGCATCCAAGGGATTTTGGGGAGTTTTTTGGCAGTCACCTGGCAATGCAAAAGTCTTTAGTTGGCACTCTGACTCGTGGAGATTCCCGGGAAGCACTGCTGGAGCTGGAGAGAGGCATTGCGGATCTGCCTGGAGTTCTTCCATCCCTTCAGGACCTTCTAGATTAAGAGTCACGGGCTTGAAATGCTCATCCCCCACTCCAGGAGTGCCACCAAAGCTCCCAGGTACAGGTAAGAGAATCATCTTTGCTTCACCTCGTGCCCAGGGGGAGGTCTCAGCTCAGCAAATCCACAGAGTGTTCCTGTAGCACAATTTGACACCAGTCTGAAGAGCAGCAAATAACCTGACTAAAGCTTTCAGTGCGGGTTTTTTTTTCCAGTTCATGCTGCATTAAGTTAGGTAAGAGCTGGTTTTTCTAACGATTCAAATTCGCCATTCCAATTTTGGGAGACGGTCCCATTTACTCTTACAATAAATACGATAAATGGTGACCGTTTGGGATTTGATTTGATTGCTTTTAGAGAAAAACACCTATTTCACAGTGACATGAACACAGCACTGAACTTCTGAGGTAAAACGTGAGGGGAATGTAAACTTCCACCCCTCTTCCAAGTGACTAACTACATGCAGCAAGAACACTTGGTTCTGCACACCTGCGCAGCTGGAGTTAGGAATAACTGCTCAGATTTGAAACCCTGTCAATTTAAATCACTTCTGAAAAATAAGGAAGAGTTACATCTCAAGCCTGGACTTTTAGTAACGTTTTCAGCTGAAATGTCATAATTTCTCTGTCAGAAGGTTTAAAAGAAACAGGTACCCAGTGGCTCGGAGGCTTAGGAAGAACACTTGGGGAGGGTGGCTCGCTGAACTTGGCTCCAGCGTAGTTCTGGTTGCTCTGGGGGGTGAACAACAGGTTGTGATTGGATAGGGCAGGACTCCAGTTGGGATTGTTGGGGAAGGGAACGTTGCTCTTGCCCCCTTTCTGCATGGCCTGCCATGCACCAGGGGACGAGCTGCCTCCGTGTCCTCTTTCCTTCTTCATGTAGGTCTTCATCTGCGAGTTCTGCTCTTTGTTCTTCTGCCTGTTTTTAAGTTGTTGATGGTTCTTGGTGGTATTTCTAGACTGGGGAACTGGAATGTTGTATCTTTCTCCACCACCCATCTTCAACTTAAATGTCACCTGCAAAAACAGGGAGAAAAGTCGCGTGACTTTTCAGCACTTTTTTAAAGAGAAGATACTTCAGAGAACGTTTAGATTCTAAGCAAGGGGACACAAATCAGTTTAACCAAAACTCGTATCAAGTCTGAGTAGTGGTTTTTCCTTCTTTACTGGACGCCACTTGAGTAATCAAAGGTGTTACTATTGGGTGCTGGAGACATTTAAACCAAGCTCGTTACAAGATTGGGCAAAGTTTGCACTGATAAAGCCACTCCCCCCAGGCTTCCTGGTAAAGTGAGAGATTTACTCTGATAAACCCAAAGTCAACTGAAAACCACCTCCAGATGGTAACTGAACTGCCGGCAGTCGGACACCATCCCACGGTGCTTGGCACCTTCCTGCTGACTCTCCTGCAGTCATTTCCCCTCTCCCAGCCCCATTTACCTCTCAGTTGTCTTCTCAGATTCCACACCCTCCAACTCTTGCCCCCTTTCTTGCTTCCAACCCTGAAAGAAGAGGTGCTGCCTTGTGCTGGACTCGTTCCTTTGGCTGGGAGTAGAAGTTTTCATGGGCTGATGTGCTGTCTTCAGCCAGGGAGCCGAGCCCAACATCGGATTCTCGGCACAGAAGCTCCAAGGGAGAAGTCCTGCTGCAGAAAAGAGAAGGAAATCTGAAGTCAGAGTAACGCAACGATTGTTTCGATTTCGGGGGGCGAAGCAGCAAATTCACAGCTGTGTTTCTTGTTAAAAACGACAACATTCTTCTACCAACCTCCACCCAAAAAGACACGGCAGTATTTGTCTTACTGTTTATACAAACTTCAGCATCATACTTCGCATTTCACAAGTAGCAGCCTTTTTCTAATGCTCGCTCTATATATATCTTAAAAGGCATTTCAATGGGCAACCAAGAACCTTATCTTTTTTTTCTTTTTTTTCATATGGAAAAAGTTAAAATACAATGGGAAATACTCTGGGATTAACTTTAGGGGAACTAGAGCTCAGTGGATCACTCGAGCACAAAGAAACCCCTCCCTGTAAACTGCCCCTGGAGAACGCACCCACCTAACTGGAACCAGTACAGGAACTGCCCCCAGTGTCCCAGCACTTCCCCTGACACCCCCCGCACTCCCGAGCATCACAGGGCTCCATTTCTCATCTGTCAGCTGGGGTTTTTTCACCTTCGTTAGCCAAGTCATTCCTTATTAACTCTTACACTAACTTGCTGTTTCGCCCATGGCTCGTACTTTCCTGGAATCTCTAAGACTTTAATCTCGAGTCACTCTAACCTGTTCACCTCCTGTAAGTGTCCAAACTCATCAGCCCCCAGCCCATCCCTCCTTCAGCTCCAGACGAGCCGCCCACCCCCGTTTGGACTCAAACCAAGGGAACATAACCGCAAGGGAACAGCCAAGCGCTGCTGCTCCCGCCGATCGGCGTTTCTTCGCCTCGGAACTTTCTCCCTTCTCTCCGCGATCCCCGCGGGGAGCCGGGACCCCCCGTCCCCACCGCCCCCACAACGGAGCACAACATGGCGGCGGCCGCGCCCGGCCCTTCCCGCACCGCTCCGCCCTTACCGACTTCAGTCCGCTCCGTTCTCCCGCAAGCAGAGACAACACACACGGGCCACTCGGAACCGACCCTTTGCTGCTCCGCCGTCAATCTCTGACCCCCCCCGCCCTCAAAGCTCCCACCACCCCGCGCTGCCCCTCTCGCTCCCTCACAAAATGGCGGCCGCGTCCTGCGCTGTTTAACACCCTCACCCTCCTGCCCCCCCGTCGCTGCGCCCCGCTCCTTCAGCCAATAGGAGCGCGCCGCACGCTCGCTCCGCCAATGGGCGCCAAGCTCCGCCTGTTGCCAGGCGGGGCCGGGGCAGAGCGGCCTTGGCGCGCGGGCGGGCGGGGCCGCCATTTGAATCGCCTCACGGAGGGCAGCGCGGGAGCGGCTGTGGGGATTTTGTCCCGCCCGGCCCGGCCCGGCCCGGCCCCTTCGCCGGGCACCGCCCGAGGGTCCCCGGGCTCCTGTTCCGCAGCCCCCGGGACGACCTGCCAGCAACCTCCCCCGCCCAGCCCCGCTCGGGAATTAGCACAACAAAAGGGGTGTGGGGCGCCCGGCGCACCAGCTGCCGCTTGGGGCTTCGGTGATGTAAAACACACACACAAAAAAAAAAAGGAAAACGCACAAAAATATGCACGCACAAAAATATGCGCGCACAACCCCCGGCTGTGCGAGGGGGATTCGGCGAACAAAGAGTGAAATCCGGCCCCGCAGAGATCCCGCAGCGCTCCGGTGTCAGAGGGTTCACTGAGCCAACCCCACACACCTGCGTTTACTAAAACTGTTTATAAACTATCAAAAATAGCCTAGAGGAATTTTTTTATTTTTTTTTCTCCACGTCAAAACAGAGGGGAAAAGCTTCCCTGGGCTGGAACCGCTGCTGTGGGAATGCAAAGCCCCTGGCAGTGGTTGCAGTTCGTGTTTATATTCACATCCCCTTACTTTACCTCAAAGTACAATTTTTACACCAAAACCCACAAGATTTGGCCTTTACAATTACAGGGTGAACGAAAATTAAATACGTGTAAGAAACCTGCACATTTAGGAGTGCTCCCTGCCCACCGCTGAGGGGCCAGTCGAGCACTGCAAACCACATTAAGGGCCCAAAAAAAAAGGAGTTTCCAAAGAAAATGGAAAAGAACTAATTCAATTCCAACACCACCAGGTCAAAGCAGTACTTAAAACCAACACGTGAATATTCGGAGTTTTTATTTTGGGGTCCTTGAGTTACCCTGCATTTTTAGCTACAGGATGGAAAAAAAAAACCCTACTCTTTCGTCTAAAACATCTAAACCAAAAGTGTTTCCTTACTGACCAGCACCTGGCGTTACAGGTTACCAGGGTCTTGTAGCACTACCAGAATAAGGTAAAGACTCCAAAGAGAAGTTTGTATTCGTTATGCAGTTATTAAAAAAGCCATCAGATGTTCTAATACACCAGATGTGTTGACATACCCAAGCCCCGACCTTTGTTCGTATTCTTTATCGTACATTTGCACAAACCGAGCTGAAATTGCTTTGCTTTCCTCCCTCTGCTTTGGAGTTCTTGGCACAGTGTTATGGCTGAGATCCTTGTAGCAGCTTTCATTTTACATAGAAGGCAACAATATCTGTCGTAACCAAACCCTTAAGCCTTGAAATTCCACTGCTTATCTCAAGCAACTCTCCTATAAAATGCGCATCAGCAGATTTTTGCTTTGGTTCTATCTTTAGTTTATTTCTCATCTCGGCGTGTGGATGTTTTCAAGTCAGGACACGACACTGGGATTAAGAAACAGCATTTTACAGGCTGCAAGACGTGCTCCCTTGTCCGGGGAGCGGAACATCCGTGTACGTTTCGATTCAGATCCAGGATGACACAAGTCCTGGCAGTTTTTCCTCACTATCTTTGAGAGTTCAAAAAAAAAAACCATCTTGTCTTTCAGAACTGGTTTCGGGGTCAGGCTGACACATTTAGCCTGAGGGGAGGAGGAAATGTCAGCGATAAACCAATGCTGTACTTGTGCTGGGATTGTTCCACTGAAACACACCGGGAACACGGTGACTGCAGTAAATTGTGTCGTTCAAAGTTCAAAAATACACGAAAGGGTATTTTTTATATCAAAAGGACGGGCAGTCCAGAATATCCCAACCACAAAAATGCCCAAATTGCAAAGTTACCCGTGTTTTACACAATCAGCCTTGGGTTGGTTTTCAATCTTGCAGTGGAAGAAAAGGAGATATTCCCAAAGCTCTGATAACCCTGACAGGGACAGAAGAAGCTCCCAAGTTCCTGCATGTCCTGAAGACACAGCACTGACCGAACCCAGGGTTCAGTCCCCCTTACCATCAAAATCTGAGATTCCTTCAAGAAAAGCTACTTTGCTCCTCCAAACAATTATTTTTAACTCCTCTATTTTTTTCAAATGCTTCAACACAAGACTTCTTGCCCCGAAGCTCGTGGCACTGCATTCACCTCAGGCACTCACGGGTGGCCTGAGGTACTTTATCTGCCTCCAGGACCACGTCGTGCCCACCCTTCTTGCCCACACAGCCCTCCAGCTCCAGAGCCTCGTGGGGACACGCACTCAGTGACCCCAGCCCCACTGCATCCTCTCACAACACGCACGTGGTTTTCCTGTTGTGCAAGTGTCTGCCCTGTCAGGATTATTCCGCTTCCTCACGTAATCCAAGGCTGGCTGCAATAAGCACCAACTTCCCTCATGGGCCCAGCCAGCCAGTTTCTACACTACCCAAATCCTCCTCGTCTCCCCGCCGTACTTTTGCTGCCAACGGTGACAACAACCCAAGGTTTTCCCCGGCCACTACTGTTTTTCGCTCTCACAGCCCAGGGAAGCATCTCCATCTGTGCTGGCACTGCCACAACCAGCAGTTTGCGCCGGAGCTCCAGTGAAGACAAAGCTTCGTTAGCCCCAGGCTGAGCCGCTTCCAGCTGCGCCTGGGACGGATCTCGCCACGCTGGAGGGTTTCAGTGGAATCACCCACTGGTGGATCCTGCAGGAAGTCAGCAGCACGGGTGAATCATTTCGTTAAGTTAACAGTGAACCGTCACCCCAGTTCTGGTTTACGGTGGGGAGTTTCCGGCTCTACGTGACTTTTAGTAAACCCAAGGTGTTTACTTTTTACAGCTCCCGGAGCCCAGTGACACACTTGAAACTCGTCAGACGTTTCCCTCCGAGCCAAACGTTAAGCAGGGTATCAACCTAGCCAAGTTTCCTCCTGTGAGAAATGTGTTGAGTTTGTAGTTTCTTGAAAATCTGCACGGGAGTATTGAGTACACAGTAATGTTTAGAGTATCCTTTATTCTGTCTGGCAGAGGGCTCCTGTTCCTCCGTCACATAAAGCTCAGGAAAGCCACAGCAACGATCTACAGGAAGCTGGGTGGATATTTGAATCTCTGCAGAGTAAATAGAGAAGAGGAACAAGAACCCTAACAGTGCAATAAAATTATGTACTTTAACTGTTTAAAGCTCCTTACAAGTACAGGTACATCAGCTCCAGAACGTGACATCTGAACTCCATAAATGAAAGCACCTCCAGGTACAACTCCCAAGTCACACCCTGTGTGTTTTCTGTCTCAGCAGCTCCCCATTCAAACCCCACCAACCCCGAGTCACAGAACGCTGCAGGACCCTTCAGCCCCTTTAAATCAGTGTGCCTTGTTCACATCCTATCAGCAGGGAAAACGTTGCCACCCTCAACCCTCCTCCCTACGGGGCAGCAGAGGTATTTCTGCAGCAGGAGCAGCTCACCTGGGGCACAGGAGGACCCCTTGGACAGGCCCTGTTTGCTCACAGGAGCTGTGCTCGACAAGAGAACAAGTCTGGCGTTATTTTTTCTGAGCATTTCCTCTAAGGGTGCAAGATAAAGTCACTCACCTGGCTCTGAGTCACACCTTATCAAGGTGAGCAGTGCACCCACCCCCTGCCCTGTCTGGGCCACCCAGTTTTCACGTTCAGCCTCGGCAAACACAACAGTCAGAGAAATGCAAGCAAGTCCTCCCACAGGGCACAGACACCCTTCCTGCCATGGCTGGTGACAGAGCGTCCCTTCACATGAGCCGTGTCCCAACACAGCCCCGGGGTGTTCCCTCTGCTCTGCAGACGGAGACACCACTACTGAGCAACACCAAGCTCGCCGTCCCTTTTCCCCAGTGCCTGCACGGCATTTCCTTGACCCTTTCCCCCTGCACGCCGCAGGACCAGAGCTGGCAGCTCCCCAGACACAGCCCCAGCCCCTCCTGCGCCCCAACAAGATGGGGCACCCAACAGCCAGACACCTCTGCAGCCAGAGCTACTCCCTGCGCAGGGCCCACAAGGAAAGCATCCCTTCCCAAGGCCATCTGCCCACCTGCCAGTTCTGCTCAGCCTTGGGAGGATCCGGTTCAGCCCCCGGCAGCAAGGAAGGGAGTGCCAAGTGCTGCCAAGGCTGCCCCAAAACGCTCAGCAAACCTGTGGAACAGCTCGGTCACACCTGAATATGGTTGACATGCCATAAAATCAGGTGCACTGAATTCAGTAACCTCACCCAGCTGAGCCAGAGGCCCCTGAAAGCCAAGCCCTCCAAATTCTGGTGTTCCTGCAGTTTCCAGCAGTTACGATTTGGTTGTGCTTCTGCTTGGGGCCAGCAGACAAAGAAGGCAAAACCAGAACGTGGCCTTAATGGGAGGGTAAAGCTGATCCCTGACCCCAGATGTTGACCCCGAGTTGTGGGGGTGTTCCCAAAGCACGGCTATTCCCAGCTGGATTAGCTGCAGCTGATGCCAAGGGGAAAAATCCAAGCTGAACGAAAATCCCTTACATTACACAAGTCATTTTTAGTGGTTTTCCTTTTCTGTGGCAGGACAGTTTTTGCCATAAATGAGAGTAAAATTGCAAGATTTTAACTACGCTGCCATAGTATTTCTTTCCTGTAACACACACTCCTGTGAAACAACAGTTCCCTCTGCAGACAGAGGAAACTTGGGTCCATATTTCACAGGATCCTGCTGGATGTGAAGCTGTGTCAGAGCAGGGAATGGTTTGGGGCCGTTTCTCACCTGCTTTTTACAGTCTTGTAGCTGTTCCTGCAAAGGAAAGTTTGCCGGAACTGAAGTGGAAGCCCTTATTTTTTGAGACAGAGCTGATAACCCACCTCTTCTCCTCTGCTCACCCAACAGGACGAGGTGCCTTTCATCGTTATTGTGGTTTCCACACGAGATCCCGAGTGAGGCTTCCAAAACCGCCCAGCCCTGAGCAGCACCAAAAGTGCCAGGCAGGTCCCTGCGGTGTCATCCTGCAGCCCTGGCAAGCTGGGAACCCCCTTTTCCCGGCCAGAGGCCAAGGGGAAGCGCTGGGTTCCCAATTCTGCCTCTTTCTCAAGCGTTCACAAGCCGATGCCCCCGCGAGCGCTGCGGGTTTCCCTGGAGAGGGCAGCCGAGCATCGCTGACCTCCTGAGCTCCCGCTGCCGGGAACCCCCCCTGGGGCCACCAACAACGGCAGAGGGGCAAAAGAGGCAAAGCAGCATTTGGAGAGCGCGAGATGTAACTGCTGTTCAAAACCATCCGAATGGGGGAACTGGGATCCGAGCGGGAGGGAGTGCTGAGCTCCCGCTGGGAGAAGGCAGGTTGCTGGTGCTGGGATGGGGCCGTGGGGATGGCTCCGTAGGGTGGCAGAGCCGAGTAAGGTGCGTCCAGGGGCCAAGGATCACATCTTTGCTTTGCACCCAGCGCTGTGCGCGCTCCCCACCGCAGCTCGGATGGTCCGTACGCAGCCACGTGTGGCCGGTTCCGCTGGGATTTGGGGCAAACTTGCCTCCACCCACCGACGCAGCCACAGCGAGGTTGTCCCTGGTGTCACCCAGCAGATGTCCCTGCTTCCCAGCAGCACCAGCACGACCTGCCCACCCCCAGCTCCAGGCAGCTGCTGCCCAGCCGAGGGGAGGAGGTGGTTACTGCAGGAAGGATGGCTGAGAGCAGAGACCGAGGCTCTGCAGCCCTGGGCCCGTCCTCACCACAGGATTGTGTCACCGAAGACTTTAAGCCGTTTCCCTTCGTCTTGCAAGAGACAAAATCACCTCATTCCTCTGGCGTTAGCTGAGTGTGTGCACAAAGCAGGGCCTTCCCCACTTTGGGGGGCACAGGGAGGTGAGGTTTGAGCTGTTAATGGGGCTGAAAGACAGTAGATTTCTGAGCTTGCCCTTAAACAGCCAGGTATATCCACATTTCTCCATGTCTGCCTCTTAGGTCTTTTCCCTCCCCTCCTCTTCCACTTCCCCAGAGAAATGAGGAAGAGACCCTTGACTGTCTCTTGCCTCAAACACTGCAGGTACATGGAAGAATCAGAGGGACTGAGAAAATTATTTCAGCAAGTCCAGGAGGGCTCGAGAGGTTGTGAGATGTGGCACAAGCAGGCAGAAGAACACAACACCCAAGAGGGGAAGTGGGGAAGGAAAGAAAACCCGACTCACATTCACAGAAGGAGCAAGAAAGCAGAGGGAGGACTCGCACTGACGGTTTTCCAGCCCGGGGGAATAAAGCAGAGGGGTACGAGAAACCCGGCTGAAAGCAGAAGTGCCGTGAGAGGAGAGGGAAGCAGCCGCCACTCGCAGCTGCACAGGCTGCCCTGGGAGCCAGAGGGATGGGAAGCCCCCGAGCGCCCGTGGGGAGGTGAGTGGTTTGCCTTTGCTGACCCACAGCATCCTGCTGGGTCCTTTTTCTCACGTCACCCCTGAGAGCCCGGGCACGGGGCAGGCCGGGGAGGCTGCGCCGCACAGAGAGATGCCTGGTGCTGCCGGGGATAAACTGCCACGTGGGCCAAAGGGGGGGGGGGGAAATTGGTTTTTAGGATGAATTGTTTCTTCAGGAGAAGATGAAAGGTGAGTGCTCAATAGCAGGCTGTGGGGCTAAGTCTTTACAGCTGGTTTTTGGAAATATTAGCGTTGGATCAGTTCATCGGGAGCTACGGGGATGGGACAAGGGGGAATGGCTTCACACTGGAAAGAAATAAAGCAAATAATCTTCAGTGTGACATTTGTGCCAGACAGGTCCTACAGCAGGGAGGGAGTCCCACTCCCCATTATTTAATGTGGTCAGAGGGACAGGCTGGCATGAACAGCTGCTTCTAAAACAATGGAGAAACTTCTGCGAGTAAAACAAGAAATCACAGATAAACCGAAATATTTGGAAAACCAAAGGTATTTTGCCTTTTCAGCAAGCGAAATATCCAAGCGTTAGTGACAATTTTTGCATAAACCATATTAGGTGATCGTCTAAGACACTTTATTTTATCGTAGCGATACATCTCTCAGAAATTCTGAACATGAAATATTCAAGACCAGCACTTTCAGAGCCCTGCAGGCTGATTGCAGCAGGAAAACTTAATTTTACATTATCTAAGCAACTGGTATGTAACTTATTAATCACCAGGATGCTGTGATGGCCCTGTAAATGCAGGAGTGGAAGCAGGAGTCGTGCTGCTGCGTGAGAAGCACTGCAAGTCTGACAGCTGGAATCAATCCCAGCAATGCACTGAGAAGGAAAAGGACTTTTTAGTTTGTAAATTTAATTTCCCCCGAAGGCAGTGGAGTTATCGGGCTGGAGCGAGTGGGCTCGCAGCAGATCTAACAGAGGGGGAGGTTCCTCTGCTGCTCTGGGCAGAGTTTGCAGTCACTGGGGCTGTATCAGGAATATGTTGCATTCCCAAATGTCATATCTGGATTCTGTTTCTAATAACTGGGCTCCTCATTTATTTGGGGTGTTGTTTCCTGGGGCTCTGCTGTTGCTGCTGGCGCTGCCTTGGGGGGGCTTCTCCATTGCAAGGATGCTTTGCTTTGGCAAAATATTCCCCATCCTGGGAGATCCTTCTGGCAGGAGACACTGTGCTGTGATCAGAGTTATTCCTGTGCAGAATTCCGGGGAATCCACGCTTGGCTCCTTCCAGGGAACCAGTCCCTCTGTGCCACAGCTCCTGGAGCGAAAGGAGGGCGAGAAGCCACTTTGCTCTTTGTTGCTGAGCTGAGCTGTCAGCTGGGACTCCCTGGGCTCCTTGGGCTGGGTATGGGGCTGGAATTCCCAGGAAGGTGGAGCTGCTGCCCCTGGAAAGGGGGTTTCCACCCTGGAAATGGGAATTTGCCACGTGAAGGATGCTCAGAGCAGCTCTCCCCCAGGTATGGGCTGGCGTGTTTCCCAGGAGCTGAGCTGTGCAGGAGGCAAAGGCACGAACAAACAAAGCCAGGAGCTCATCCGATGAGAGGGAAATGTCCCCTGGGCAGAAAAAAGCAGCTTTATGGCCAAAAAAAAAAAAAAAAAAGGAAACAAAAAAGGGGGACAGGCAGTGCAGGAGTTATTTACCATTATAACCAAATCCTCTCCCCAAGCAATGTAACGTCAGGGATGGCATTTTGCTGCCTTCAGTCTCTTGCCCAGCGTTCAGCAGTTTCCCAGCTCCTAAGGAAGTTAGCTGGATATTGCACAACTTCAGATTAGAGGATTTATGGTGGCTCTGGGAATGCTGGCTGCGGGTGAGGGATGCCAGGGTGATGCTGGAGTCTGCTTAATTAAGAGATGGCTTGGTTTGGATGCTGGAGTTGGGCTGGGGAGGTTTGGGTACTCCAGGCAGTTGTTACCCTGGTGGTCCCTGGTGAGCCTTGTGACGTGAAAAGTCCATCTGTCTGCTAAATCCACCTCTCTCTGGAGGGAGGGATGTTGTCAGGTTTAATAACAGCAGTCGGTAATTCCCGCTGCCTGTGTCGTGTTCTTGTGAAGAGGTGCAGGAAACGAGAGCTCTGAGATCCGAGTGCAACATCCCCAGTCCTGTTACCCCATGCCAGGGCCTGATGTAAGAGGGGAGAGACTTGCTGCAACGCTGAGCCACAAATCAGCCAAAGTCCAGGACTCCTCCAGCCTGACATGCCAAGAAATCCAGTTCAGGACAGACCTGCTCTGCCTGTAACACGCACTGAACGTCCTGGAGCTGCCGGTGTTCCAGCCCCACAGGCAGCAGGAGTGAAGTGTGGGGCTCAGGCTCTTCTCCAGGACCTCCTGGGCAGCATCTCAAGTACTGAGAAGCTCGAGGGTATTTTGCAACTGCTGCAAACCACAGAACCGGGGATGAGTGTCAGGGAAATCGGTGGGGAAGGAAGTCACGGGGTCAGGTAGCAAACACGTTGTCAGATGTTGTGGAGGAAGGTTTGCTGGTCAGTGCTGGCTGTTGTCACCTCCACAAACAGCTGCTGCCCTTGCTGGATTTCCCAAAACTGGCAGAGAAGCCACAGATGGTGGATTACAGGTGGCTGGAGCCCCCAGCCCAGCAGCCCAGCCCCTGCTCTGCGCCCCAGGGAGCTGTCACAGTCCCGGCTGTGCCTCACGTGTTTGGCACAATATCCCTTTCCAAAGAGAGATGAGGGGAAGGAGACACAGTGGCTTGTTTGTTCTGGGGAAAAGGTAATGCCGTCAGCTCAGTGCTCTCCTCCAGCAGTGGGAACTCATGGTCCCATTGCCTGGATAAAGGATCCTGGATACTCAAAGCCAGGCAGATGCTTTCTGGAATAGGGCACTGTCCTTTGGGATTTTCCAGCAGGTGCCTGGCACTTGGAACACAGAATCCTGCTGTAAATCAGGCAGGTTTAGTGTATCTCAGAGCTGCCTCTTCACCTGCTCTCTGTAGGCCTTGTTCCCTCAGTGAAAGTGCACTTGGTTTAAACACCACAGCAGGAATGGGAAAAAACAACCCCTGAAGGACAAGCCCCTCGGTGTGATGAAGATGAAAGGGGTTAAATGCATCGAGCTGCAGAAGTGGAGAGAAAAACCCAGCTCTGCTGCCACAGAGTGCCCTGAGGAGTGAATCCTGGAGGACTGGTAAGAACTGGCCCAGGATCTGTGCAATTCCCAGTGATGCTGCTTCCCTCTTGTGGTGAGGAACCAGCCCGGGAAATGGACGAGGTACCCGTGGGCTGTGACAGATGGGGCTCAGCTAAATCACCAGACAAAGCCTGGATCTCTGCTGGCTCCAGTATTTGGGCTGTGGACCTGGAAATGGGTCCCCGTGGGCTATTTCCCCTTTGCTTGCTTCCCTCTAAAGGGGCGGATGTGTCTGGGTTGAATTTATTGCCTGTTGTGTAAGTCCTCTTCCCCTCCACCTTTTTCAGAGCACCTGAGGAAGGGCAGAAGGAAGCAGGAAGGCTCTCTGTGAACTCCTAACTCCAGATAACGACCATGGATATTTGTAAGATTCCTGAAAACGCCTCCAAGTGCAGCGGGAGCACCATGGAGTGCTTCATGGTGCTCAGCACACAGGCACAGAAGATAAGCATTGCCACCCTGTGCTGCCTCTTTGGGACACTGTGTGTTTTCGAGAACTCCTTGGTGCTCTACTTGATCTTCTCTTCCCCCAGGACCAGGAAGAAGCCTTCCTACATCTTCATCAGCAGCCTGGCCCTTGCTGACATCCTGGCCAGCATCACCTTTGTCTGCAGCTTTGTGAACTTCCACGTGTTCAACGCAACCGGTTTGTCCAAGGAGGCGTTCCTGCTGCAGCTGGGAGGGGTGAACACCTCCTTCTCCGCCTCCCTCAGCAGCCTGCTGCTCACAGCCCTGGACCGCTACATCTCCATCGGCCGGCCCTCCGAGTACAAGCTCCTGATGACCAGGCAAAGAGCCTGGATAGCCCTGGCGGTGCTCTGGGCCACCTGCGCCACCGTGGCTTCCCTGCCCCTCCTGGGCTGGAACTGCTGCGCGCTGGACTCCTCCTGCTCCGAGCTGTTCCCCTTCGTGGACGACAACTACCTGTCGGGCTGGGTGTGCCTCACCCTGCTCCTGCTGGGCTGCATCGTCTTCGCCTACGCCCACGTGCTCTGGAGGGCCCGCCAGCACGTGGCCTACATGGAGCAGCAGGGCGGGAAGCAGAACACCACAGGCGTGAGGATGGACGTGAGGCTGGCCAAGACCCTGGCCATGGTGCTGGCTGTCCTCGTGCTCTGCTGGTCCCCCGTCCTGGCGCTCATGATCTACAGCCTCTTCTCCCGGCTGAGCGGCCGCCTCCGCGAGGCGTTCGCCTTCTGCAGCACCCTCTGCCTGCTCAACTCCATGGTGAACCCCGTCATTTACGCCCTGCGGAGCAAGGAGCTGAACTCCTCCCTGAGGAGGGTGTTGTCCCGCTTCAGGAGGCAGCTGAAGGCCTCTGAGGAGAGCCCGGAGGCCGAGAGCACCCACAGGTCCTCCGTGGTGGAGACGGTCTGCGAGGACGCGCACGTGACGTAGGGAGGCACCCCCGGAAAACACGTCGACTCAGGCTGGGAAAAACAGTCTGGATCACTTTCCTGTTTCTTTTCGCTTCTGATGGAGGACCTGGGAGATGAGGATCTGCTGCCTGCCGTGGAGACAGCTCCTGCTGATACGATCCTTCAGTGCCGGGACATGAAGGGCACGGACTTTGCCCTCAGGCACGTGGTGGGATCGTTGGGGTGTCCTGTGCAGCAGCTGGACTTGATGATCCTCGTGAGCCCCTTCCAACCCAGAATATTCTGTGGCTCTGTGATTCTACAACCTCCTGCCAGGGGAGGTTCAGGTTGGACACCAGGAGGAATTTCTTCTCTGGAAGGGTTAAACACTGGAAGGGGATGCCCAGGGAGGTTTGGAATCCCCATCCCTGAGGTGTCCAAGGAACACTGGACATGGCACCCAGTGCTCTGGGCAGGGTGACAAGGTGGGGATTGGTCAAAGGTTGGAGTCGGTGATCTTGGAAGTCTTTTCCAACCTAAATGATTCTGTGATTCCATAACTTACACAGGCAGCCAGTGCCCAGGCTGCAGAGATACCAGTGCCAGCCATGAGACAGCGGATAAAACCATGTCCCAGAACAGCAGATCCTAATATTTTATGACAATTCCCCCTGCCTGTCCACCAGTAACCCCCAATCTGTTTTCATCACATTCAGTGGTGTCTTCCTTACACTCCATAATACAGAGGTAACCTCAAGTAAAACCCTCCACAGACCTTCAGGTTCTCCAGAAATCCCCAGGGATCACATAAACTCTCTGAACCCCTTCTGTGCTGTGCCAGCCACCATCAGCAGAGTGCTGAGAGCACACGAGGCAGAGGTGCATCTGTTTACACCAGACCCTGGGGGTTGTGTATTTACAGCACAGTGACAAAAAAGTCCTCATGACCTGGCAAAGGTGACAGAGTCACGATGAGCTCCCAGTGGCAGGGAATGCCTGGCTGGATCCCACAGGAGCAGGATGGCAGCAGCAGGAGGTACCTTGGCAGATGGTTCCTCTGGCCTTGCAGACAGTCTTGCCTAACTGTGTCTCGCAGCATTTGGGATCGTGTTGATTTTAGCATCCAATCACGGAAAACTGGAATGTTCTCGCTGTGGTTTACGGACTCAGCCATAGCTGGGGCAGACAGGACCCCGCAGGTACCACGTTTCTTCCAGAGAGTTCCAGGAGAGCTGACCTAACCACGCAGTGTTTGGTGGATGTTACGTGATTAAACATTACAGGCACTTCTCATGTTTCATTTCTGTTTCTTCCCTGGTGCATAAACACCTCCAAGTTGACAGGTTTAAGCCCAACCTGGGGCAGACACTCTGAGCATGAGGAGCTCGATTGGGTTTTTTTTGCAAATTACACAAAAGCAGCACCTTTGGTTGCATGGAGGGAAAAGTGGGACAGGGCCCTTCACCAGTGACCTGGAGCAGCTGGGCTCCTGCCAGCTCCCAAAATGCCTCAAACAGGGATGATCCTTGTCAGGGCATGGCCACGAGGCCCTTGGACTCTGCCCTATATCCCAGAGGATGCATCCAGCCCTCCTGTGCGGGTTTGGGAGTCCTGCCCTGGGCCTGTCCTGCACAGGAGTCCTGAAGGAACAGACTCAGCTCAGGGCAGTGAGGACAAAAACACCCGAAATTCTTATGGGAATCCTCCTGAGAAGGCTGAATCCCTCTCTGGCAGAGCCCTTCTCTGTCCTCTCAGGCAGTGCTGCAAAGGACAGTGGAGCTTCTCACAGGAGCACTGTGGAGGCTTCTCTGCTTTTGTGGGAAGAATAAACCACATTTGGCATCTGCCAGGCGGGTTTTTGGCGTTATCACACATCTCTCTGCTGTCAGACCTCCCACACCCGCACAAGGAGGGACAGCAGACGCTGGTACCTTGACGGGACTGTCGTTATAGAGCCAGGCAAGGAAAGAGGTGGAATTCCAGTAGGAATCTGGAGCTTCCCAGTCTCCATCCGACCAAATCAAATCTGGTTTGTATCTAAGAGAGATGAACGTTATCTCTAAATAGCTCATTTTTTCCCACCACACTGAGTTTCCTGTATCTGACATTGTTTTACTTCCCCTTCCCACTGCCTCACATCACCAGGAGGTTTTGCTTCACACAAAGCTCTAAGTGAGGTTCTTGCAGCAGCAAAGAACGATGTGTTGATCCACAGCTCAAGAGAGGATGCAGTTCTTCCAAAAAAACTGAATTTGGCATCTCAAAGGCAATTCTGAGGCACGTTCTTGAGCTGGGACAACAGCCTTTCTGAGCAACGTGTGCCCAAGCCCCGTATTTTTGCCAGAAAGGGGAAACAAGGCAAGGATGTAAATTCACAGTGAAATCTCTACTCTACAAATACCAGGCAGGTCGCCCCACTTCCAGCCACCCTGCACAAAGGCAGGATTAAAGGGAACTGCTTCTCCATGCCAAATCTGTCCCTACCTTGTTCTACAGATTAGACTGTTCACAGGACAAATGTGACCCCCTTTTCTGATGGTTAGTAAAGATATTTGCCTTGGCAAAAATGAACGTGCTCTTCTCCGGACCCGGGAAGCGCTCACGGTTCTGAACTGGCCGTAGCTCTTACTTTAGCACGAGGTCATAAAGCTCTGGCATCATCTTCTTTATAACGAAGCTCTGGGTCTTGAAGCCACTTTTTTTGTCAGCAAGATAGAGTGGGTTAAACCACTCCATGAGGGAGTGATACAGCCCATAGCGCAGCTTCCTGGAGGACACAAACACAGGGAAGAGTAAGGAACACTAAACTCATCGTTTCCTGCTGTTTGTCAGCACGGCCAGGAGGATTCACTGCAGTGTTACGCAAAAAAAAACCAACCCACTCCAAACAACTGATTCAGGCTGACAGAACAGCAGTCTGGCAGTGCCATACCTCTCCCTGAGGGCTTCTCCCAGCTCTCCCACGAGGTCTCGGTGGGGCCCTATATCCACAGAATTCCAGTTCCAGGACCTGGGCGACCCCCAGTTGGTGAAGCCTTCATGGTGCTTTGTGGTCAGGACCACGTACCTGAGGGGGAAAGGTTTTGGTCAGGCTGGCAAAGGGACAGCTGAGAATTCAAATTCAGAAGGAACTACAAGAACAACAGAGGTTTTAAGTGGATTTTAACGCTGGAAAAGAAGGAACAATCACAGCTCAGGAATCAGCAAGTCCAGTCGCTTCCTCAGCACTCTGGGCATTGACCCATCCCCTCAGGGACCCTTGCACCCTCTTGAGGACCCCAGGCACAGTGTCCCCACCCTCTCTGGGCCTTTTCAGGGACTCAGGGTCCTTTCTCTGCTCGGTCACCAGGGGCCTCCAACCCTCATAGATTCCCAGAAATAGGTCCTCTATATCCCCAGGGACGCCCAGACCCTCCCAGCCCCTCAGGGACCCATGGCCACGGCACTTATTCCCTCAGGAACCCCCTCATTGCCTCAGAGACCCCCAAACCCACCCTCATCCCCTCAGGGCCCCCCCCCCGGCCAGCCCCAGCCGCTGACCTGGCCCCTGCCCGCCAGAAGAGCTCTGCCCACTGCCGGGGCTGGAAGTCGTGGGCCGTGAAACGGGGGGCGAACTCGGCGTAGGAGGTGCCGGGCGGGAACCGGCTCCGCACGAAGCGCTCGTAGGCGGCATCGCGCTCGCCCCGCCAGTGCCACCAGAACCACTCGGAGCCCCAGGCCGGCACCGAGAACACCCCCCAGTGCACGAACACGCCGACCTTGGCGCGGTCGAACCAGGCGGGCAGCGGGCGCGCGTCCAGGCTGGGCCAGCGCGGGCGGTACGGCGGGGCCGCCAGGCAGGGCCCGAGCGCGGCCGCCA
>JAWMRA010000058.1:4703456-4761088 GCA_035584735.1 Pseudotriccus pelzelni | reverse complement strand
TTCCGCCGGCGCGGCGCGACGTGACGTCACGCGGCGGCGGCGGCGGGGAGAAGCCGCGGCGGCCATGATGGATGCGGGCACCGAGAACCGGGCACCGGGCGACATCGCCCCCCCCCGCCCCACTCCACCGCTACCCCCGGGACAGCCCCGCGACAGCCGCACTCAAGGACACAGCTCTGCACCTCAGCCTGGTGTTTATTGCCCGCCACAGCCCGGCCCGCGGGCAGCGCCTCACACGCGCGGCCCGGCCGCGCCTGTCCCGACACGCGGGGCTGCATCCCCGCGTCCCGGGAGCCGCCCTCGGCGTCCCAGCCCTCAGGAGATGAAGTGCGTCTGGGGCGTGATCTGCTCCAGCTTGTGGTCGGCGGGGTTCGCGGAGGCCTCGTAGTTGCAGATGGTGACCTCGTGGCGATGAGCCTGGGTGGAGATGGGGGGTGTTACATCCCCGGGGGGGGGGGGGGGAGCGGGATTCCAACTCCCCTGGCACCCCCCACACCGCTCGCGGCTCTGTCCCACCACCGGGATTTGACTCAGTCAATGATTTCGAGCCCTTCGCATCCCCTTGGCACGGGCTGGTCCCTCTCGGCCCTCACTCACCTCTGCCCACTCCCCCTTCAGGCCGATGTAAAAGATCTTCGTCGTCTCCGCCCCGAAGTTCTTTGGGAAGTGCATGGAGAGGTGGTAAACGTTGGAGAAACGGGCAATTCTGGAAGGAAACGCACCCTGAGGCCGGAGCTGCCACTCCTGCTCCCCCTGATCCCACTGGGACTTGGGATCGAACATGTGAGGTGCAGGAGGAGCTGTTCCCTCACAACTGCGGGTCAGCAACAAGCTGACAGGGACAGGACACCAGGGTGATCCTGCACCCCAAGTGATGCCTTAAAATCTGTATTATATGAATGTTAGTACAGCTTGCTAGTACCTTTGTACAAAATTCCTAAAAATACCCTTTTAACATTGCTTGTTAAGAATTTAAGATAAAAGACAGATTTTAAGGCATCACAAGGAACCCTCGGGCACTGGAACTGCCACCCCCAGGCTCCAGGGGAGGAGGTTTCAGGCCAGAGCTCCCCCCTGGCAAGGGCAGGACGGAGCTGGGGAGGCAAACTCCACCCTGGGCTGACACTGCCCTAAATTTTGGCAGCACGTGGGCAGGCTGCACTGAGCTCCTGTGGCAGGGAGGAGCAGCCCCCAACCCCCCCAGGGGGTGTCTCTCACTTGGTGGGATACTCCAGCTCGCCCAGGGGGTCCCGGTTCAGGCTGAAGGTCTGCTCTGCTTCCCTGGCTGTGTCATCAAAGGACATGTGAGGAATGTTCCTGAACCTGGGGAGACAGGAAGGAAACCAGGGAGTTGTTAGCAGCAGGGCAGAGAACTGTTTTTCATCCCCTTCCATTAGCACTGCCCACATTCTCCTGGACAAGAAACTGAACTGACTTTTATCTTCTAACCCCCCCACCACAAAGCATCACCAGAAAACACAACAGCCTGAAGAAATAACATGGAAAAGCCCGGGACAAAGCTGAGGAGACGCAGATCTCTCTTGGGTACATCAGGGAGCCCAGACACTGGAGGAAAACAGGGGAAGCTGGGGTGCCACACGGCAGGTGATTCCAGCAAAAATTCAGCACCAGCACTTGGGCCTTTGTCCCCCGGAGCACAACAACAGGACAAGTGCAAGCTGAGCCCTGACAGTGCTTCACATCCTCTCCGTGGCACACACAGGACAATGTTGGCTCGACACAGGCGTGTTTTCCCCCTCACAAGCAGGAACCGCAGAGCACTCCACACTCTTTTGTTAAGATAAGAAAGCAGCAGGATAAAGAAGGATCTCTCTCCCTTCAGGAGCTCGAACAGGCCACGTGGCTCAGCACACCAGGAGCCGCACAAACCTCACCTGGCTGCAGGACACTGTCACTTCTCATCACAGTCCCTCCTTCCCACTGCTCAGAGCTCCTCTCTGGACCCTCTGACCCACCCCACTGAGCCCATGGCAGCTTGGTTCCTCAGAGTGCACAGCCAGTGTCTGAACCAAATGTTCTAACTCAAACCAGCCCCTCGTTTCTCTGGAGAAAAGGCAGGAGCAGCCACGCTCACCCCACACAAGCTGCAGTTTATTTTCCCTCTCGGAGCCTTGGCATGACCAGGCAGCACAGCACCACAGCACAGCCCTCAGTGGTGCCTGGGCACAGTGTGAGGGTGCTCAGCTCAGCTCAGCTCAGCTCCAGAAAGGTGAAATGCTGGTCTTACTCACAGCCTCATCTCTGCCGGGTGCGTCCCGTCGTCCTCGCCCATCACAAGGACTCCTTTTAACTTCACGCTGCCTGTGAACCTGCCCAGACACACAGAGGGGGGTCTGCACCTCCAGTCTCTCCAAAATCAGCCCCTGTTGGAAGGGCACACGCTGTGCCTCGTCCCCAGGGGAGGAAGAAGGGCTGGTGGAACTTACGGGATGTTAAACAGCAGCTCCTCGTCGTCATCGCTTTCCACGAACTGGGGAGAGAAGGAGGAGCAGGTAAGGACCGGGGCTGGTGGGGACAGGCAGGGGGGTCACCCCAGAGGGCCTCAGGGGCACAGCAGCACCTCCCTCACAGAGTCACGGAGGATTTGCGGTGGGAAGGGGTCTGTGGAGATCACCCAGTCCAAACCCCCTGCCCAGGCAGGGTAACCTGGAGCAGGGGACACAGGGACATGTCCAGGTGGGTCTGGGATGTCTCCAGAGACTCCACACCCGCCCTGGGCAGCTGTTCCAGGCTCTGCCACCTCCACGGACAGAAGTTCTGCCTCAGGTTGAGGTGGAACTTGCTGTGTTTTAGTTTATGGTCATTACTCCTTATCCTGTCGCTGAACAGAGTCTGGGACCGTCCTCTGACACCCGTTGGAGTTACTGTACGGATTGATGAGATATTTGTGCGGGTTTCTGGGTCCCCTCTCAGCCTTCCCTTCTCCAGACTGACCAGGCCCAGCTCCCGCGGTGTCTCCTCATCCCAGAGATGCCCCAGACCCCAAATCATCTCTGCGGCCTCCCCTGGACCCTCCCCAGCAGCTCCTCGTCTCTCCTGCGCGGAGCAGCCCAGAACTTCCCACACGGCTCCAGATGCGCCTCCCCAGCCCCGAGCCGAGGGGCAGCACCCAGGAACCCCCTTCCCTTCCCTTCCCTTCCCCGCCCTGCCGCGCACCCCAGGCGCCCCCTCGCACCGCCGGCCCTCACCTTCGCGCGGTCGCCGCGCTCCTCCCAGGCGCGGAACACGAGGGCCCCGGACCCCTCTCGGCGCTCGTTGAGGCACTGCAGGCGCTGGCGGTCGATGCGCAGGTAGAGCGCCCAGGCCGCCCCCCGCTCCGCCGCCTCCTCCCCGCAGCAGCAGCGGCACCGCCCGGGCCCGTGTCCGTGCGCCATGGCCCCGCACCGCGCATGCGCCAGCCTGGGCACGCCCACCGGCCGCCAAGGACGCGCCCATCGCGCCGGGAAGCCACGCCCACGGCGCCAAGAGGACACGCCCACCGCCCCATAGAGCGCGGGAGCCCGTGCACCAGAGGCCACGCCCACTTCTGTGTCGCCACGCCCACGCCCGCACCGAGCACGCCCATTGCCCCGCCCAGATGGCCCCCGAAGCCCCGCCCATGTGGGCGTGGTCTGACGCTGCGCGTGCTGAGTGCCCCCGGTGGTCCCGGCGAGGGGTCTCGGAAAGGCTCCGAAGGGCTGAACTTGGGGGGCCTTTTCCAGCCAGGAAGGGAGCAGGAGCAGCATTCCCTTCGGGAATCATAATCCCAGAGCGTCACCCTCCCAGGGGCCACAGAGACCCCTCAGTTCAACATTCATTGTCAGAGCCAGGAAAGAACAAGCAGCCCAGGGTCCAGCGTTCGGCTTTTATTGAGACATGATTCTCCTCTTTTCATATAACTTATCTAATTAAAATATTCATCTCGGTTACCACAAAAAAAAAAAACGGAACATATAAAATCGTATTTACACAGTTCTGGGACCAAAATACAAACGTGAGGCCAAGTCGCTCACCCCCCTCCTCACTCCCATCAGCTCATCCCACCGGGATAGGGCAGGAAAGGGGGAAGAGGCAGCTCTGCTCGGTCCTCTGTGTGTGGCGGAGCACAGAACAACTGCACAAGGCTGGGAACAAGCACTTTAATCCCAGACTTATCCCATGGAAATAACCCTCCTCTGCCCTGCAGCGTCCAAGCAAAAAGAAGGGAAGGGCAAAGAACTGGAATGATCCCCATGGGATGCACAGAGCAGAGTCACTCCAGACACAGTGTCAGCTCCCTGCAATCCCACGGAGCTCAAACACGGACACGGCTGGCAAAGCCTGGAGCAAAGGGGCTGCTCTGAGAGGGAAGGAGCGTTACCCCAAAACAGCAATGACTGGGCAACACACCCTCACCTGGATACTGAGCTGGGTATTAATTAACTGGCAGTTTTAGCGGCGCCCAAAATTGTTCTTGGGCATCACCCAGCTCCTTTGTTCAAAGCTCCATTGTGTCTGAACACCATGTCAAGCTCTGCTTCCCTCCCCTCTGCCCCTGCCCCAAGTACAGAGGAGAAATAAACGGTAGCACAACGGTCAGCAGAAAGAGAATATATTGTTATCTAATTAAAAATACAGCAAAATTAAATACAGCAAAAACGCAGGAGTAAGGAGCCATTATTTTACAGCACAACACACACTGAAGATGCTGCACGGTAACATTAAAGCATCTGGGACTGTAACAAACTTACAGCACATGAGAGTCTGAGAACATTTTTCCAAGAACTTCAAACTAAGGAAAGAAACAGACCAAATAAACAGGAGACAGAATGGTTTTAAAGAAAGAAATCTTTTTAAAGGGAGGGAGAAAAAAAAAAAAAGAAAAAAAAAAAAGGAAAGAAACAGACAACCCAAGAGAAAGCAGAAGCAAACAGGGATTTTTCCAGAGCCCTCCAGGGAGGACCCTTCACAGCGAGGTCTCCCCTGGTCAGTGCACACAGACAACTCCACCGGTTTGGGATTTGGCAGCCACGGAAAGCCAGCAGCAGAGCTTCTCAGGAGCTGCCAACAACAACAGCATCCCCTACCAGCATCTTTTCCACCCAGACAGCAAAGTCCTAGGGCAGCAAATATGGCTTGGAACAGGAGAATCCCTCCCTTCTCTGATCCAGTCGGGCCTCTGAGCCCTCACAGAGGCCACCACAAGACCTGGATCTCACCAGCCCCATCCTCTGCTTGCACCAGCCCTGGGGAACTCACCTGGGGACAGACACAACCCACGAGCAGAAACCTTCCCCACCAGGCTCCACATGTCACAGCCTGGGTGTGCCCAGCGAGCCCAGCTGCCACCACACCCCTCAGCAGCACCGACCTCCCCGGCAGCCCCAGGGCACTTCCTCACACTCCCACCAGCCCCTGGCTCCACCGTGTCACCTCACACACCTTTTCCTTCCCGAGCTCCAGCTCCTCAGACACAAAGTACAACGGAGCCTTTGGAACTCCTGCTGTGAAGGACACATGTTAAAACAACCACATTCCACCACTCGCTTCCCTCCAACCCCATTCAAGTGGTTCCACAATCCTTGGACTCTTCCAAAGAGGGGGGCAGAGCAAAACATACAGAGGAAAAGACAGGATTTAGGCACCAGCTTCCAAAACTGGAAATAAATCCTTTCCAATCCCACACAGAAAACAAGATAAAAGTATTCCTTCTTTCCACTAAAAGAGGCAAACGATGCCTTCACTGATATTTAAAAACTTTCAGTTGCAAAGTCCCCTATTCCTCTCCCAATAAAAAGTTAAAATCCCACTTGGTGCACAGTAAAAGTCCTCCCCAATCCCTTGCAGTTTTATTCCCAGTAGCCAGCAGAAGACAACAACAGCAGCAGAGGAGAAGTCCCCAAAGGCTCTTGGCATCCTTGCACGGCCACAAAAGCATCTGTACAGGATCTACAGCAACAGCAGGGGGAAGGTTTTATTAACACACACGAGCAGGGAACGCAGCCTCGGGACTTGATGCACTTGCGAAAGGAGTGACAAGTGGATGGGCCACCAGCCCTACCTGTCCCAGAGCCTCCAGGTGAGACTTTGGGCCCAGCAGGCACCAGATCACAAGGAAAGACTCCCGTGCCACCCAGTTTCCACTCAGGCAGGTGGATTCCAGCTCAAGTCACAGAGGCTGACCCTTGGACTGGACTGGGAGGGGAGAGACTACTGGGAGCGACATAAATAACACAGCAGGGTAGAGGGGCAAAATATTAATTAAAACCATTTCATAATTTATTAAGAGGTTAAATAGTAAATAAGTCTCTGGATCTTCCACTCTCAGCAGGTGCCAAGACTTCACATTTTCCTGTGTCGGGAGATTCTGTACACCCTTCTTTCGACGGATGCCAAAGCCAGAAACAGGATGTTGAGGGCAGGGGGGAAAGAGGGGGGCTTGACACTGAGAAAGGGACCAGAATAAAAGATAAAATACTGTGCCGTCATCTTGTGCAGATTGAAGCTTCTCCCAGCAGCTGCAGCCTCCAAAGAGTCCAAGGGTAAGGGCTGTTTGGGAACCTTCTCCCTCTCCAGTGCCACTCCTCCCCGTGAGAGAAAGTCCCAGGTCAGCACTGCAAACTTATCTCCGAGAGAATCTGTTTTTAAAAGCTTTGATAGTCTTTGCCATCATTGGTGCAATTTCTGCAACGGAGAAAGAAGGGGGGAAAAAAAAAAGAAAGATCAAATAAAAAAACCCCACACGTGAAAGGAGCAGGGGCAGAGTAAGAGCAGAGAGCAATTCAAAGCTGCAGCCCTGGCAAGTGTGTGCTTTCTGATCATGGCCCATCCTATTTATCAGGTCACAGACTGAGGAGAACCCACTGCTTTCTGCACTGCAAGGACACAAACCTCTGGTTAAACCCTCCCTGCTTCCCTCACAGGAGAACTCCCGCACACTGTCCCAGCTGGGCAGACACAGGACAGCAAGAGGGCACTGCTGCCATTAGGACAGGCTGATACAGTCAGCTCCGAGCAGGAAAGTGAATTGGATGTTTCCCTGTGCCTTCCCTTGTGGAAGAAGTTTGAACAGCCTCTCCTCAGGGAGAGGAGATGCCAACATCGAACCCTCCTGCATAGCCTGGAATTCTCCTGCAGCACAAGCAGCTGTCGGTGAAGGAGGAGCAATAAGAGCCCACAGGGATGTTCTGCACGTTGTACTTACTCTTCACTGGGGGTTTCCTGGGGTCGAAGGAGGAGAAGGTGCTACCTGAAGATGGGACAGAGTGGGCACTGCTGGTGCTGGGCCCATCGTAGGACTGCTCGTCACTCGCTCGAGCGTGGCTTTTGCTGGATGTGTACAGGACAGGCTTGATTCTGAAACACACAGGGGACAGGCATTTCAGTCAAGAGTCACCGTGGTTTGATGCAATTCTGCAGGCACGAGCCGTGTTTTGCCAGCAGCACCACGGCTCATACCGCGTGGGACCATCTCTGTACCTCCCAGCAAGAAACAGCCCAGCAGAGTTACAAGTTTCACTGCAAAAGGAGCTCCCAGACACTCAGTATCCTTTCCTGCCGGATGCAGAGCTTCAGGAGGAAGCTGGCAGGAGGCACTGAGCAGCAAGAGCTGCTCAGAAACACTCACTTGGTCTTCTCTGGCAGAAGAGGCCCTCCAGTTCCGAACTTCTCTTGTCTCCTTCGTACATCCCGAGGGGGCTTCGCTGCAGAGTTCACAAATGCCATTTTGGCCACTCTCCCTGCAAGAGGCCAGAGGGAAACACCACTTAGATCCAGCTTACTATAAAGGAGGCTCCTCAGTGCTTGTCTTCAAGTTCATCCACCTCTCCCCAGTCCATCCACTCCAAAGCTCTGGTGACAGGTTTCCTCCCTAAGGTCTGAACCTCTCGCAGTCACAGCAGGGGCTGTGAGAAATCAGATCGATCAGCTTGGGAGTTATCATTATGTTCACCGAAAGAGCAGGAATGCTTCTCCCCACTCTGGTTTTCTTCAATCCCAACATGGAGAAGCCACTCTGGAAAAGGAGGTGCTTATTGAGCCCTAAGAATTCCTGCTGTAAAATATGAAAAGATCGCTGCGCATCAACACCCCTATGGACGAGGGCGAGAGGCTGCCAAACCACGGAGCAGAGCCCACCACATAGAGAACAACAGAGCTATGCAGCTCCTAAACTGGACTAGTTTTAAGCCAGTCATCCCAAAACACCTTTCCTCAGCCCCACCTTTGGGTTTGTTGGCGTGGGCCGAGCCGATGTTCCGCGCCAGCATGAGCAGCCGCTGCTCGCGCGCGTCGTGCAGCCGCAGGTACATCTCCCGCCACGACTCGAACTCCTCTGGCTTCTCATTCTTGAAATCTCTGAGGCAGTGATTGTGCCACAGCTGATCCGTGTCCTCAATGAGCACCTGAAACAAACCCACACGTAGCTGGCATCCCTCTGGGCACACCTCCACTCCCCTCTCCCCTCGGCACCGGCGTCGCTGGAATTCCGCAGAGGGAACTGCGGCAAGAGAGGGGCAAGATGGCAAATCCAGGAACTCAGGGCTATCAAAAGCCAACTCATCATAAAAAAAGCTTTGTTCTCTGCTGTTCTGCTACTGCAGATGAGGACAGAACATGACTGTTCCATGTCACATCCCTCCCCAGCCAGCACTCACATGATTACATTCCTCGATGCGATACAGCTGCTCTGGGGTGCATCTCTCCAACACCGGCTCCAGCACGGAGAAAGGGACACCACCCACTTCATAGATTGCTAGAGACAAGCAAGATGCACAGAGTATTATTTATCCTGCTCCTTCCTTGCCGAGGAAAGGGCATGACACCTTAAAATGCAGTGAGAAAAACTGCAGGACTGTACGAGGGGAAGGGGAAAGGAACCTGAGGCACTGGTACCTCCGGGTTAAGAAGTGCCTGTTTGCAACAATTTCCAGTGCTTTAGCACTGCCTGAAAGCATTCTGGGTGCTGATCCCTGCAGCACTTGAGCTTTCAGGGAGATCTGTCCCATATTTGTGAGAAGGGGCAGCTGTTCCCACGCTCCAGGCCAGGCACTGCCGGGATTTATACAAACAAGCTGCCAAAATTTCAGTGTAACTGCAGAAAGATACTTACAGTCGATGTTGTTGCTGAGGACCCTGATGCACTGCTGGTACAGGGACATCATCTTTGGGAGGTAGGCAGTTTTGGAGCCCGAGTACACCTGCATCTTTGAGTTTAACCGTCGGCCTGTGAAACCCGCTTCGCTCTCCTCAACCGGCGAGGACACTGCTGTGAGGGGAAGGACTTGGAGTGAGGAGGGAGCAGAGAAATGAAGAGCCCACCCAGATGAACACCACGGAGACACAAACTGGATTAAGCCAGAAGCAACCCCAAGGGCAAAGCCTCCTCCAAGAGACCTGCAACCTCGCTCAGGAAGGGCAAGCCCAAAGCCCAAAGAAGGGTCAGCAAAGGATTTTCCTCGTTTCTGCTGGAGCAGCTGCTTTTCTCTGAAACCTGGACTCAAAAGACTTGGACCCAGCCAGCATCCACTCCTGCTGTCTCCCACAAACTGGCTCGTTCCAAACCTATTTTCCTGCCCAACATACCTTTCCTTTTTGTCTGGGAGCAGGTAATGGACTCGATGGAGGGAAGAGGACGATAGTTGGCCTGGATCGGGGGCAATGGGATGTCTGGTAACGTTGGTACCACATCTAAGATTATCTGGGAAGAGAGGATGGACATGTAAGTGAGAGGAACACAGGAGGATGTGACAGCCCACCGGTGCACAAACAGCACTGAACTGCATTCTTTTGCATATTTTGAATAAACCACTCCATGCTCATCAGTTCCCACGAGGAAACAGCCTCAGGGGATGGCTCTGTCTAGGCTGTCAATATGAAGAAGCCAAATTTTGGGATCTGAATCACTCAGCTTCCTCCAGTAAGAGCTGTCCACATCTTTAACCTACCCAGGACAAGCAGAAACATATCCTTGATCTCAAACACTCATTTACCTGTTCTGCCTCCTCTCCTCCTCCTGCAAAAAAAATCTGCTGTGGTAGAGAAGGGAACGTCACAAACTGAGGGAAACTTAAAACTTTGACATGAGGCACTTTTTAGAATCAATGGCACAGCAGAATTTTAAATGCTGTCAACATCACGAAAACCACTTTTTGAAGAGCCAAGTGCTTCAAAGTTCAATAAAAGGATGAAACAGTAAAGGTGTTAAATGTTAGCCCCTATTTATACACCAAGCCCTGGCACCCATGTGACAACGAACACGAACAGAAATACTGCTCATTTTCCAGGCTTTCACAAAAGAAGGTTTGTCTTCTGGAATAAGCTGCATTGTAACACCAGTTCTCCCATTTCTGGACACCAACAGATTTAATTAACAAAACTGTAGTACCAATACAGATAAAAAAAGACTCATTTTAGAGTGTAAATACTTGAGAGGGGAGACATGGGAACCCTGTTAGCAGGAGATGCGCTGAACACTGGGCTGGATTTTAAGCTGACTCACCTCTACAGATGCTCTGCCTGTTTAACAAGTGCATCATTGTCCGATACTCTTCCACATGAGCATTTACCTGAAGGTTTTCTCTTTTGCTCTCCCCATTTTTAGACCAAACATAAAATAATAAGCATAAAAAACACCCACTGCATTTCTTTCTCCAACCCCTCCTTCACCCACTTTTCCAAGGGGAAAACTAACAAGCCCCAGAGGGCAGAGGACCGAGAGCAGCTGATCCCACCTTCTCTGCTCACTGTCACGTCCTTCCAAACCTTACCCTCTTTGGTTTAGGAGGCTCTGGAGGTTTCTTCTCTGCCTTTTTCTCACTTGTTCTCTTGTGGCCTGGACTCTTCTGACTCGAGCTCGAGCTGTTGGTGCTGGCTTTGGATCCGTTCTGTTTGCTGTGCCCTCGGTCCTTCTCCCCAGCTGACCCAGCCGGGGGTTTGACCACTTTCTTTTTCTTTTTCTGGGGCTGGTCGTAGCTGAGATACGACTCAAAGGACATTGTAGGCTGTTCAAACTCATCCTCCGCTTCCCCCTCCCCAGAATTGGAGGAAAAACCCGCTGACTTTTTGTCCACGTCGGAGATTTTGCGCTTCCCCTCCGAGGATTTTGAGCTCCCAGAAACCCCCTTTTCCTTGACCCTGTTGGACGAGTCGGCCTCAGCTTTCCGCTTCTCCCGCTCCGTGCTGGGAGTCTCCAGGCTCAGCTTGGACTTTTCCAGTTTGCCTTTTTCAGAGTCCCGATGCTTTTGCTTCCTAACGTGGTTGTCCAAAGGCTCTTCCGAGGGCGGCAGCGCGTGCAGCTTCTCCTTTTTGGAGGTGCTGCTCTCTCGGTTCTTCTCCTTCTTGGTGCCATCTGACGTCCTCTGCTTCTCCCTGCCGGCCGCTGCCGCGGGGGGTTCTCGGAGCTGCTCTTTGAAAGAGGCCTTGTGCAATCTTTCTGGGCTGAAGGCAGAGGTCCTCTCGTCCCCTCTGCCGTCAAGCCGCTGCTTCTTGTGAGATTTGTGCTCTTTGCTTCGACTCGTGTTCCCTTTGTCACAGAAGTCACCGGAGTTCCGGCCTCCCACGAGCTTCTCCTGAAAGCTGTGGCCTTTGCTGGCTTTCCGGTGGAATACTGTGGGCTCCTCCTGCTCCTCAGAGGCGTAAGGGTCTGTGTCCATATCCTGAGGGCTCTCGCTCGGCTCAGGTGACACAGCTTGCCCACAGTCCGAGTACTCCTGATCCGAAGAGAGCACCGGGGAAGATCTGCCCCAGCCCTTCCCCCGGTGGCTGCTATAGCCATAAGTCTCATGGGCTCTCTCAGGCCTGGGGTACCTTTTGGACTTCTTTTCCCTATGATCTGGGCTGTAGGATTGGCTGCAGGATGGCTGGAAGGGTTCTGAGTAATCCTGGTCAGGCTCCTCATCCTCTCTGAGGGAGGACTCCTGATGTCTTTTGCTTGAGCTGCTCCTCTCGTAGTCGCGGTCTTCGGAGTCCAGGTTATTCCTGAGGGGAGAAGGAAATGAAACAGTTGGATTAAAACTTCCCACTGTGACTGAAAAGAGCCAATCCCTAGGGACCATGTGGACTGGAACATCTCTTACAGAAGACTGAGGCTGGATTTGGTAGTTTTGTGGTAAGAACGCCACTGATTTTCTCAGGTCCGGCAACATTCAGGGATTTAAAAACTGCATTTCTAGTGCAAGAATTGATTAAGCACTTTTATTAGAACCAGAGACAGATGTGTACAGAACCTTCTCCCTGGCTGCGTGGTGCCCATGGGGAATGTCCCCCAGTTCCCAGTGAAGCACATGGGAATACCAGTCATTTAAATTCCCATGAAAAACTGGGTCTTTATCACTCAAATCTATTTGCTCTCATTGCTGGCCTCAACACAGCTCTGTTACTGCAACATGTCTGCTGTCACTAACTCCCAGTTTCCACAGGGTTTTTGGCTCATAAAAGCTTTCTTTCAAAGCAGGCCACTTCCTTTCCTTGGGCCTAGAACTTCCTGTCTTTAGCACCATAAAATGAGAAGCAAGCAGATTGCAGCTCTTGCTTTATTTAAGGCACTCTCCTGGCATCTCCTGTTAATCTCTTCATCAAATCCTTGAAAACTGGGCCCCTACTTCCACACAAAACTGCAGCTATCAGCACTCAACGCTCCACAGCCAGCAAAGGCAGGAAGTTTGTGCCAAAACCAGGGAAAAACCCCCAGGCAGGGTTAGACATCTGTGTTACGAGCTTTTCCAGAGCCTTCACTTTCCTTCCCGGGCCAGAGAGGTTTATGACGTCCCCTGCAAAAACATCCCAAAGCTCATCCACGGGGTTCACTCACCGCTCTGCCTCTTGGGCCACCGGCACCAGCTTCTTCCACCTGGCCACCAGGTCCTTGGCGAAGTCTCCCACGAGCTCGTGCTTCCGAAGGCTGTTCACAGTCTTCCCAACGCCCGTCTCCTTCGTGGGGGAGCCAAGAACACGAATCCGTCTTAGCAAAACAGGCATTCTCACCCCTGCTAAACTTCCTACGGAGTCAGTGGAGTCAACACACCACCTGCTGCTGCGAGGCAGGGATGAAATTCCTTGATCTAACAGCAAAGGTATCACATTTACCACGTTTCCTGCTGACATTACGTCATTTACTACAGAGACTTCATCTTGCCCGAGTGTAATTACTTGTATTAATAATCCAAGTTAGCATTTGCCATGGCAGCCGATAAATTTGAGGACAGAAGCCATCAATGATTTTTAAGGATTAGCACTTCCTGATTTCATGCTGATTTGTCACTGGGATCCGCTCCGACTCTCCTATCCCGGTCAAGTGTTAAGCTTTCGGAAGAACTGAGGATGACAGACCGTCCTCCACGGCTTCCCACCTGCTCTGACACGCTCCTTCCCCGTGCCTGGCACTTCCAGAGCCTTATCACAATCACGCCCGTGACACCAGGCAGGAGCAGGTGGCCAAGGAAACACCCCCCCTCCCCGTTCCAGGGAAAGCAGCGTTTCCGTGGAAAACACTTATCCCGTGACTCGACAGACACGATGAAAGAGTGAGAGATTTCACAGCTCTTACCACGAGAATGTCAACTGTGATGGGCAACTCTGAGAGCCTCTTCAGACTTTTCAGCAGCTGTGGAGACAAGAAGAAAAGCGTTCAGAGTTGTCACACGGAACCACAGACCGGGATTAGGGAGGAGGAAAATTCTGCACTGCCTGAGAGCCTGTTAGGAAGATCCAAGTGGCTGCCAGCTGCTGTCTCGCTCCAAAAGAGCTCCTGAGAAGCTGAGCACAAGGGCCAACTGTAAAGAAATTATCATCTCTTTGCCTAAGAGAACACATCTGAGTCTTATAATGCAATGAAATATTAATGTTTTCCTCACACGGGCCTGCAACTTAAATCTGGCTTAAAGCATTGGGGACGGACACACAGCAAGAGGAAGAGAGGGCTCGGAAGGTGGAGCTGGAGTCGGATCCCTTGGCAAGAGAGGCAGGAACAAACACAAAAAAAAAGGGAAGGAAGATTTCTAGAACCTGTGTCTCCTCTGCTGACCCTCCCCTGGGCCAGTGCTGCTGACAGTCTCTCTCCTCTCAGGTGCTAAAAAGGCACCTGATCCCTTCCACAGCCACTGCCTCCCACCCCACTCATTTCTCTTCCCCTCACTGAACACCAGGGAAGTGTTTCCTCCACACAGCCCAAGCGAGGCCCTGTCAGCACCTACAGCCCCTCCATGGGACAGGGACTCCAATGTGCCCCCCAGCAATGAGCTGCAAGCACCTGACAAGAGGCAATGGCCTCAAGCTGCACCACGGGAGGTTCAGGTGGGACATTGGGAAGAATTTCTTCACTGGAAGAGTTGCCAGACACTGGAATGGGCTGGAAGTGTTCAAGGAATGACTGGACATGGCACACAGTGCTCTGCTCTGGTTGGCAAGTTGGGGATCAGTCACAGGTTGGACTCGATGGTCTTGAAGGTCTTTTCCAACCCTAGTGATTGTGGGATTCGAGGTGAATGGGATGTACTTGTACCTCTGGCACCCAGGTGGTCTGGGACATGGCCTCACCCACGTCTATTGGCTCTGTAGCTACAGCACATGGTGGAACACATCTGACAGCACTGTTGCCCCTCACATTATTTCCCACAGCTCAGCTATAGCCACAGTCCAGCCTCATCAGCATTCCCATTATTATAGCCCCTATACAGCCCAGGCTTTGCTCAGCACTCCTATGCTATATGCCATACAAAGGGCTGCCCCTGAGCCAGATCTTCTCTTTAAAACACTGTGCTCGTGCTCAAATCAGCACTGTCAGCCTATTCCAGTCACCCCCACGTCCACCACGCAAGAGTCAGAGAGCTTTACAGGTCTCCTTTTTGAAGGAAATGAGTTCTTTTAACCTCAAGAGAGAAACCCCTCCTCGACACCGAGAAGAAGGGTTCACCTGGCTTAAGCAAAACCAGGACAGTTCCTGTACACTAGAAACCAACTCCTTTATATTTAGGACTTAATAACTGTGACACAAGGTTTCGGTTTTCTTGTTTTAGAAGACTGAAACAGTGATACCAAGAGTAACTGCTCTGTTACCTTGCCAGCACCGCCGCTCAGCAAGTGCACTGGCAACTCAAGCCATCAAAGCAGAGACAGCAGAGACACAGCCCAGCTCTGCTGCCTCTCCCCCAGACAGGCAAGGCCCGCCACAGTTCCTGAGTCAGGATCCCTCCAGGAAGGCCAAGATCCTCCTGGCAATGGTAATAAAGGAGTTTGGACTAGCGTGCACGAAGGTCCACGGGAAGGGGAAGGAGGATGGATTCTGCACGAGATAGAAAAAGTCAAACGGGACACTATTAAGACAACAGCATCCCTTTAAGCTGATTAACTCCCTAGAGAGGTTGTTTCAGAGCTTACAAAATCCCACCATGAGAATAAGAGCCCGGGGAGGACTTGTTCTGGTATCCGTAAAGCCTCCCAATTATTTTCTAGCTCCACCCCACTGTAGCATTTCCCAGAGCTCTTTAGTTGCCTTCAGGGCTGAATTCCAGGAAGAAAAGAGCTGTTCTCAATGGGAATGCTGTTCTCAATGTGGTTTGAGACCAGGGGACCCACACATTTGATCCAGAACGCGTCTCACAGGGAGCTGGGTTATTCCACACCCACTTCAGTCAACCTCTGTGGAACACAAGTCCTCGTGCAAGAGCTGCTCCAAGTGAGACAATTCCAAAGCAGTGAGGCCTAAAAACTTGTGCTAATCTGTATTTCCAATGGAAGTGAGCTGATGGAGTGCATCCCACTGCCACTGAAATCGGCCAAACCCGCTCCAATGGCCATCAGGAAGAATTCTGGACATCAGGAAGAATTTCTTCCTGCAAAGGGTGGTCAGGCATTGGAAGGGGCTGCCCAGGGAGGTGGTGGGGTGACCGTCCCTGGAGGTGTTCAAGGAATGACGGGACGTGGCACTGAGTTGATGTGGAAGGGTTGGGTCAAAGGTCGGGCTCGACGATCCTGGAGGTCTCTTCCAACCCCAATGATCCTGTGATTCTAAATCTGGCAGCTCTTCTCAGAAACGACCGAGATCCTACGAGTCTTGTGAGGAAAAGCCGACCAGGCAGAAGACAGAGAACACCAGGCCCGTATCTTGGGAGGCACCAGATGAAACACCCACAACAAACCTCTTCCAAAACACCCCAGAGCAGACCAGAGTTCCAATCAATCAGCCACAGGACACAACCCATGAAAACTTCCCTTGCTTCCAGCTCCAATCGGGTTTTGTTGAACATGGGTGGATTGTTTTCTTATTCTAAAACTCATCCAGACCGTTACGACACTAAAAACACAGATTAATATCAAATTACTCCAGCACAGCCTGGCTGCCTCCTCTCCGTGAAGATGCTCTTATTCATGTTTTCCTTCTCCTCTTTCTTCCCTCAGTCCTGCAGCAGAGTTTGTACCTTCTCTGCTGGGAAAAAAAAGACTCTTTCCAAACCATTCCAGCATTGTCCAAGATTTCCCTCACGCCGTTCTGTGCCAATTTTCACCTAAAACCAATAATAATACTTAACACTTTTCAGCAAGGCAATGAGTTGAACGCTTTACTGGGCAAATATTGTTCTTTCATGTTCCTGATATGACATTTTCAAAGGACAAGGCAAGAAAAGTGAAGACTGGAAACGGTGTATGGTGTGGGCAGAATCCAGGGATTGGTCCTGCTGACAGGGTAAACTTTTTGGCAGAGGAAGATCCTCAGAAAATCCATCAAGGAAATGCAGTGGCCACCAAATTCAAGCTTTAAAACAGTGATGCTTTCAAGGATATAGCTGGAAAGGTATCAGAAATCAACAGTTCAGATGAAAGGGCCTTTCTGCTGGGGAAGGGAAAAGGTTTTGGTGTCACCACCCTGCTTCACCTCCTCTGCCCGCCCTTGCAAAACTGCACAGGATCAACAGAGCAAGAAACCACTTTACTCCACGAGGTCACTGGAGAAAGAGTCGGGCTGTGCAAACACCGCCCCAAGTCCCGCAGCGCCCCAGAAACACACACAGGCACTTGTTGCCCCAGGCTGACACGAGGGGCAGGGAACAGAGGCGCTAATCCTCTGTGCAATATCTGAAGTCTCGCCCGCGTTCTCGGCACCACGGAGCCCACACTCCCTGGAATCGGCTCCCTGGCAATCCCTCAGCTCCATTTGGGGCTCCACCAGTTAAACCCGGCCCTGGTCCTGGCTGACAGGGTGAGAGGAGTAACCAGATCCTATCACATCACCCCCAGCGAGGCCGGAGCCGGTGCAGGGGCTCCCATTTCAAAGGGTCAGCACTTGACCATCCACTCTGCTTCCCGGGCAGTGGGAGATCTTGGAAGGAGAGGTTCTGCAGGTGTTTGCCTCAGTTAAACAAAGCCAGCCAAGCTGCTCTCAAACCACATTGAGCAAGCTGCCTGCACAGCCCTCCCTGCCTCCCCTTTCACCCAAACTACCCAAAACACGAACCAAACCCCAGTGAGCGGCCACAACAGACGCTCCCCCTTTAAAACGGGGCGTCCTGGAGACCGGGATCACAGCGGGATAACGGCACGCCCGGGAATCAACCGCGACTCCAGAATTTCCCTGGAAAAAGCAGCCCCGGGAGGCCGGTTTGTCCCGGCAGGGGGGGTCGCTGCCGGCAGCCGAGTGTCACCGAACACGCCGAGCCGGGGCAGGTCGGGGCAGTGCGAGCAGGGGCGGCCGCCCCACGGCAGCTGCTGCGGGCAGCACATTTTGGCAGCGGGAAGGGGCAAGAAGAGCCACGCAAATCCCTCAAGAGGGAGCCAGCCCCTCGCCCCGACCCACCCCCGCGGCGGTGCCGGGGGGGGTCCCGTCCCCCGCCGTGTCCCCCCCGCCTCTTCCCCACCCCGTCCCCTCCTGCCCCCGCGGCTCCTCCACGGGGAACACGTCACCAGGGAAAGACTCTTCCGGGGAGCTCTCCCGATGCCCAACCGCGCCCCAGCCCTGCCAGCGGGGACCCCAAAAAAGGGGGGGTGTCACTGCCACGGGGGGACCCCAGAAGGGACCCCTGCCCAGCCGCACCCCAACCCTGCCAGCACGGGCCCCAGAAGGGCCCCCTGCCCGTCACTACCACGGGAAACCCCACGCGGGACCCCCGCCCGCCGCTGCCACCGCAGGACCCCCAAAAGAGCCCCCAAAAGGGACCCTTGCCCGATACTGTGGCGGGGGGGGGGTTCCACGAGGGACCCCTGCCCGCCACTGCTACAGGGGGACCCCAAAAGGGATCCCTGCCCAGCCGCACCCCACCCGTGCCACGGAGGAACCCCCAAAAAAGGACCCCTGCCCGCACCCCACCCGTGCCACGGGGGAACCCCACACGGGACCCCCCGCCCGCCGCTGCCACGGGGGCACCCCGAAAGGGACCGCAGCCCGCTGCAACGAGCTGGTGACAGAGCAGGGGATCCCATGGCGGACAACCCCCCCCCCGCACCGCCCGCCCGCCTCGCCCCGCGGCCGGGCACGGCACTCCGCGGAGCGGGACCCGCGGCGGTGGGCAGGCCCCGCGCCGCGCCCCGTGCCCCGTGCCCGCCGCCGGGCACCCCCCTCCGCCCCTCCTCCGCCCCCCGGCGGGCCGGAAGAGCCGCCGTCACCTTCTTGGGCTCGGCGCTGCCCGCCAGCCGCGCCTGCAGCCGGCCCACGACTTCCAGCACCGACTCCGCCATGTTTAGTGCTGGCCGGGCCGGGCGGCGGAAGCGGCTTCAGCGCCCGCCGGGCACACGGGGCGGCCCCGCCGCCGCCGCCGCCATCTTGGCTGCGGGCAGGAAGCGGAAGCGGCGCAGCGCGGCCTCGGCCATTCGGGGTGAGGGCAGAGTTCGGCGCCGCCATGTTGGGGCCTGGCGGCGGCGCCATCTTGACTGCGGGCAGGGCGGAGCTGAGGGGGGCGCGGCCGCCATGGCCCCCCACCGAATGAGCTGAGGGGGTCCGCTGGGATCGGGGCGGGCTTCCACGGAATTACAGAGGGATTGGGGCTGGAAGGGACCCGTGGAGATCATCCACTGACACACGAACGCGTCCAGGTGGGTTTGGAATGTCTCCGGAGAGGGAGACCCCATGCCCTCCCTGGGCAGCTGTTCCAGAGCTCTCACGCTCTCCCTGGAAAGTTCTGCCTCATGCTGAGGTGGAACTTCTTGTGTTTTAGTTTATGTCCATTGCTTCGTGTCCTGTCACTTAAAAAAGAGTCTGGCACCATCCTCTGACAGCCCTTGGAGATATTTGTATGGATTGATGGGTTCCCTCTCAGCCTTCCCTTCTCCAAACTGACCAGGCCCAGCTCCCACAGTCTCTCCTCCTCACAGAGATGCTCCAGCCCTTTAATCATCTTTGTGGCCTCCCATGGACCCTCCCCAGCAGCATTTTGTCTTTCCCAAGTGCCCTAAACCACTTCTCATGTGGTTCAAAAGCCTGCTCTAAATGCAGAAGTAATATAAGCAGTCAGGTGGCTGGGAGAGAAGCACAGGGGGAAGGAAAATGTTCCATGGGGAAAGCTGAGGGTCTCTGTGCCTCAACCTGCAAATCCCAGTGCTTCCACCCTGGACTAACCAGTCTGAGAGCAAGGTAAGAGCAGCCCCAGCCTTTGGTGAGTCATGGGGAGCCAGGGCTCACCTGGCAGGATTTGTGTGGGGTGCGGGAACTGCTGGATAATGGAGATAATGTCACGGGGAAAGACTTCGGTACTGCAGCCAAGTAGTGCCCAGAGCTGCAGTGTCCGAGCAGTTTTACAGGCTGGCTTGGAGTTTGCTGTGACTCACACCCTGATTGAACCCAGGGTTTGAGGCACCAGCAGGTGAAGGAGGCGGCCTCTGTCTAGTTAGATATTAAAGAAAATAATCCTGACATAACTTTCTGAAGACAGTGTCACCCAGTGTAGGTCCTGCCTCTCTTTGGATTGGTGGCAGTAAGGATGCTCTTGCAGTGCTGTATCTCAGGGTCTGAGGGATCTGGAGAGAAAAACTAGAAAAAATATTTTTTTCCCGTGAAATGTCAACATTTAACCCGTGTTTTCACTTCCAAATCCAGCTGAAAAGCTGAAACAGCAAAGTTTCCCAAGGAATGGCTAGTCTGACCATACTGTGTCTTTGGAAACATCCAAGTGCTGTTGCTCTGAACGGGTAAATCCCAGTTCCTTCTCCCAGTGCTGAGCTGGTGTCAGAAACCATTTCACATCCAAACACAGGGCAAGAGCAGCGTTTGCGTCCCAGTTTCAGGAGTGACACCCACTCCAGGATATGACACCGTGATAGACGAGCTCTCAGTGCTGTAAACTGGGGTAGCCCCGTGGAATACAATTCCAGGGATGTCTCCAGTGCCTGGGACTTTGCTCCTGAATCCCTGCGGCTTCCGAGTCATCCCTGCAGTTGGGACAGTGGAGGCTGTACCATGAAAATCAAACCCCTGTTCCTCAAGAACAGCTCTTTGTCAGCCCAGGTCGTTCTCCTGTCTTGAGTGTGAGTGTCCCTCACTCCCAGCAGCTTCACAGGTCTGGAGGAGCCCCCACACACAAAATTCACAGCACAAGGAAGGGGTTAGAAAATTTTATTTACTTTTTTTGGTAACAGGAACCGCTCATTTACCAGGAAGGATGATGCCATCGTACTGCGAGGAAAGAAAAAGGAAAGAACCAAGTGAGAAATCCCAGGAAGCAAAACCAGGCAGGAGAAGGAAAAAGGGTTCAGCAGGAGCAGGCTGGAGCCCTCCCTATGCAGGGTATGACCCATGTAGGTCCAGGCAGAGTAAAGAGCCTCCAGACAGACCATCCATCCATCCATCCTTTCCACCTCTGGAAAACTATCAGCAGTTCCCACCCCTGAGACTTCCAACCTAGCTTTCAGCAGCTCCCATTCATGACCCAGTTATTCATTATATGGCCCCAAGGACTTGGTTTTTATTGGGATCGCTCCATCCTCCAAGCCTGGCAGCTGAGCTGGGAGCAGTGTCAGATCCAAAAATCCTAACCGTGCCCCATCACTCGTGATCCACGTACATGCAAAACCCCCAAAAACCGCGGGAGCCTCTTCCACAAGAGGCGATACCTCCTTCCAGCTCTGCTGCAAGAGCTGCTCTTTCACCTCAGCACGCACACCAATAAAAGAGCACGAACAGCACCTCGTGCTCAAATGCAGCTTCTACTGCTCTGGGGCAGTGACAATCTGTGATTTAAGTGCTGATCAAGATCTTCCCCTGCCCAGTAACTTGCTGCAGCCCTTCCATAAAACATTTTGTTGATCCTTGCTTGGAAATCCTTGGGACAGAAAAATAAATATAGCCCTTACCTTCTGCTGAAACCAGCGCATGGCTTCCTCCTTCCCAATTCTGTGCTTGGCCCCGATGTTGCCAGTCCTGCGTTTCTTGTCAGCAATGCTGAAGCCTGGCCTGCCCAGCACCTGCAGGAGGAGGCCAACAGCGCTGCTTCAACCCTGTCATTTACTGAGTTTCTTAAATTAAACCTCTTTCTAGGAGGGGAGCCTGGAATTTCCACATCACTGGCGTCTCGTTGCGCTGCTGCTCTTTCCCTCCCCGAACCCAGCCCAGCCGTCTCAGTGTCATCCCAAAGCAACACTATTTGCCTTTGTGAGATTTTCCATAAAATCAGGGATTTCACGTCCTCCCAGAGCTGCAGGGGAGCAGGACACACTCACCACGTAGAAGTCCAGGCCGTAGATACCGATACTGGGATCGTATTTAATGCCCAGATCGATGTGTTCCTGGATTCCAAAGCCAAAGTTCCCGGTGTCTGAGAAGTTGTTTTTCCTCAGCTCGTATTCTCGCACCTGAAAGGTTGGTTGGTGGTTTTGTTACTGACTGGGAGTAACAAGTTCTGCCAGCTGCTACCAGACCCCCAACCCTCTCACATGCTGCTAAATCTTCATCCCTGAGATTTTCCTCCCACAGGCTGCTCATAAATCCCAGCAGCAAAGACAAATCCCCTCCCAAATGAGCTCACAAATAAGGATGAAAGAGCACCCAAAGAAACTGTGAACATTTCCATCCCTGTATCAGACTGTATCCATGACTGACTTGTATCCAGATGAGGTGCAACATTTCAAAGCGCGCACCTCTTCGCTCGGAATGGGGAGGTTTTGTTCTTCCACAAGGCAAAAATCCAGCCCAAACTCTCACCTTCAACCCCTTCTCCAGGATCTCCTCTGCCTTGGCCCCACGCACCGTGCAGTGAACAGCGATCTTCTCGTTCCTCCTGATCCCAAAGGACCTCACCGTGTACCGGGCTGTGGGCAGCAACAACCGCACTCAGGGAACAGCCAGAGAATTCCCCACCCGGGGGATTCAGAGCTCCGCGCCACCAAAAAATTAAAGGGAATTAAAAAGAGCCAAGGCAGCCTCTCTTTGGGGATGTTGGCAGAGCAGCAGCAGAGTCTGGAGGCAGAACTGACCTGACATAACCACCCGCCAGCCCCTGATTGTTCAAGGCCCTCCGTTCTCCAGCAGGACCCACATCAGAGCGGCCCTTCCCACACCGGAGCCCCTTCCTGGAAGCCGCGCTGCCTCTGCACCCTCCGCACGCCCAGGGGAGGGAGGAAAACAAGAGAAATAACCAGGAAGAGCCAAGAAAACCACCAGGAACAAACTGCTGGTGCCCTCACCTTTGGAGAACACGGGGGTCTGGCCCGTGAGCTGCTCCAGCACTTTGGCGGCGCGGGTCAGCCGGTCCCCGCTCTCCCCGACGCAGATGTTGAGGCAGAGTTTGCGGATCCGCAGCTCCCGCATCGGGTTCTCCTTCTCACCCTGGTCTTGCTGCGGAGAAACCAACACCGGCGGTGACCGGGGGTGCCCGGGGAAAGGGCTCCCGCAGGCGGACACCGCGGCCCCGCCGCCCCTTCCCCACCAGCGGGCGGGCCGCGGCCTGTCATGGCAGCCGCTCCCCCCCACACGCACCCCGGGGGCGCCGCACCGAGCGCCGCCCGCCCCTCCCGCCCCCGCGGCAATCCCGCCGGCCCGCCGCGCTCCTGCCGTGGCCGGGCGAGCCCCCGGCGCGGGCGGATGGAGGAGGATGGCGGCGGATGGAGCCGGGCCGGGCCCGCGGCGCCAACGCTCACCGCCATGATGGAGGCGGGGAAGAGACGGGCGCGCCGCCGCCGCGGGGGGTTATGGGAGGGCGCGGCCGCGGCGGCGCCCCCTGGCGGGCGGAGGGCGCCGCCCCCAATATTGATTATTGCTAATGATCGGGAACAAAGCGCAGTAATAATGGATGGTGATAATGGTAATGACGACAATAACAATAATTATAATAATAATAACAATGGTGGGAATAATAATTATTATCATAGCTATCATAATAATAATTATAATAGTAACAGTAACCATGATATTATTATAATAATGATAGCAACAACAACGAAAGGAAAGGGAACACAATTCCAGGGGTGTCCCGTGCAGGGCCAGGAATTGGACTTGATCCTGGCAACAACAACAACAATAATAATACAAGGAAAAGAAAGAAAAAATAAAAAAAAACCCACCAAACAATTGATACACAATTCTTGGGGTGTCCTGTGCAGGGCCAGGAGTTGGACTGATGTTGGAGCTTCTCCACTCCCAAGTAGCAGCAAGTGTAACTTATCAGAGCTTCTCACACCCTCACGGCCCCAGATTTCTTGAACAAGACCTGGGAGCACAATTCAGTTTCACTTCACTCTTTCAGTGAAGTTTTGGTGGGTTTCGGGGCTGTGCCTGCGATCTGGATCCTCTTTTTGCACCATTTTGGTTCAGTCTGGAGCAAGGGAGGATCACAGCCATTAGCAGAGCCTCCCAGCTCCTCCGGGAAGGGGACAGGCCAAATTCACACCCCTTTCGGAGTCCAACCTTCTCTTCAGTGGCCACATCCTGAGCTGAAAATGCCTTTGATGGGGCTGTGCTCAGGGCTGCCAGGCTGGGCTTTGCAATGCCATTAATTATTTTTTGCCCCAGTTGCTTCTAAGAGGGGATGAAGGATAAATGAATAATCAGCTTGTCTCATTAAGAAGAGGGGGAAAAAAAAGTGTTGGGGAGTCTGTGTGCAGAGGGTGTGAAAAGCCTCTGGTTAAAAACTAACATTAGTGCTTCATTATCGATTTACTTTGTCTCAGAACAGCTTTGCTGGAAATAGCTGCCGGCTTGGCTGGCATCCAGCTTTTCCAGCAATCCATGCATCCCGTTTGGGATCTATCCATGCTGCAGTGCTCCTTCTCACGGGGTGAAGGGCTGGTGCCTCCCCAGGGGGGCAGATTGGGGTGGGAAGATGGACAGAGGTGGATGGAAGTGCTGCCCCCGCTCCCCTGGGCCCCTTCCCAAGCTCGTGGCTCTCACCCCACAGCCTTGTCCTGCCTGGCCCGGACCTGGATGGTCCCACTGCCAAAGGCTCTGTAGAAGATCAGGCCAAAGAGGTGAAGGGCTGCAAGGAGGAAGAAGGAATTCCCCCAGCCACTGGGGAGATCCTGGGGGGCAAAAACAGAGCACGATCGTGGCAGCCTTCCTTCCACCTCCTTGTAGAGACCACCCAAGTGCTGCCACCCACCAGTGAAGTCATTGACTCATCTCCACCCTCTGCTTGTAACTCCTGCCAACAGCAGAAGAGATTTGCTCAGCTCCAGACATACGGAATCAGGGAATCATTGAATGGTTTGGGTTGGAAGGGACCTTAAAGCCCATTCAGTCCCACCCCCTGCCACGGGCAGGGACACCTTCCACTATCCCAGATTGCTCCAAGGCCTGTCCAACCTGGCCTTGGACACTTCCAGTCACAGTCCAAGCTGTGCCAACACCCACCACCCTTGCAGGGAAGAATTGCCAGATCCCTCTTGTTGGAGAAGCATTTCCTGCCTTGCCATTTTTGGAAACATTACGTGCTGTGCTGAATTCAGGAAGCTTTCCTGCCTGGCACAGAGCTTCCCCCTCATTCCACTCCCTCGACCCTCTCCTCATCTCCACGTACACCCAGATGGGTCCTGTGTGGAGCTCTTCCTGCTTTCTGAGTCATCCCTGTGTCCCTAAAATAGTGCTGAGCTCTGTTTTGCTGGGTGCTACATCCCATGTGCTCTTTGGGAGAGGGGGTTGGCTTGGGGTAATTTTTGATTCACTGCAGAGACAGAAATCCATTGCTGAGAGCAGATTTGTGTTTGTTTTTTCCAGGGATGTGGTGTTTTGGTTTGTGGCCCCAAATTACGTGGCTGATGAGAAGTCCAACCTCAGTGGGAACAATAATTCCTGTGACTATGCCAAAGGTATTTGTGATTCCCAGCAGGAACCCTGCGTATCTGGGGACAGAAAGCAAGGGTTTCCTGCGTGGGGCAGAGAGGAGACTGTCACAGGGAGGGAGAGGAGTGGGTGCTTCCAGTCCCTTCCCTCACTGCAGAAGGGGCTTCATCCTGCTCTGCCCCCTCCCCTGCCTGCGTGTTGTCCGCGTGGCGCTGCATCCCGTCCTGCCTGCTCCTACCCAGGATAATATCCAGCCCTGTTGGGAAGCCAGCCGAAGATGTCAGCCAACACGGGAGCAGCCACGTGCGGCAGGATTTGGGATTTCGGGGGGGTTGGAGCAGCGCTGGGATTCGAACCCGCGACCCCGGTGGGAGCTTCCCCATGGCCACGCCCCCCGCTGATAGACCACGCCCACAGCGCTGGTCCCGCCCCGCGAGGCTCCGCCCCCCGGTGCCGGGAGCGAGTCATGTGGTCGGTCAAGATGGCGGCGTTCAGGGTGGCGGTGCCGGTGCTGTCGCTGCTGCTCGGGCTGTGCCTGGAACCCGCGGCCGCCGCCGCGCCCCTCGTCATCTGGCACGGCATGGGTGAGCCGGGACCCTCCGCGGGGCGGCGGGGGCGGCTGGGAGCCCAGCAGGCCCCGAGGGGCGCTCGCCGGCTCCTCTCCGGTGTCCCCGTCCGCCGGTGTCCGCGGGGGCCGGGGGGTGCTGGCCCCCCTCCGCCGGCCCCGCGAGTGGCTGGCAGCTCCCGGCCCCTTCGCAGCGCGGGGTCGCGGTGTGTTCGTGGAGGCGAGGACCCCGGGCCGTGGCGTGACGTGCGTGCTGGTGTTCCCTCTCCCAGGAGACAGCTGCTGCAACCCGCTGAGCATGGGCTACGTTCAAAAGCTGGTGGAGAAAAAAATACCGGGGATTTACGTTCTGTCTCTCAAGATCGGAAGCAACCTGATACAGGTAACTGGCGTGTCACTGGGGTTTCTGTGAGCAGGGGTGGCCGGTGGGTGGATCTGAAGTGGCTGCAGTCTCAGGATTCCACGATGATTCATGTTGTGCTTTCCCTGCTAATTGTTTTCTTCTCAGCGAAGTAAACAGCTTTGACACGTTAATAAAGTCCAATAAAGTCCAGCTAATACCTGCAGAAAAGAACTGGGGAAAACCAAATCCCTAATCTAAATTGGATTAATATGCAAATCCTCTGATTAGCACACCCTAACCACTCCAGGTAATACATGTGATAGATGCTGTGCTAAAGCAGAGCTTTATCCCTGGCCACCCTTGTTGATTTACAACTGTTTATTAGTTTGTTTTATACACCTGTAAATTTAATGTTATTTTTACATATATAAAATTTGAAGGGACTCAAATGGTGAAGAAATTTGGGGAAATGTCACTGTCCCACATGAGGCAGTTTTGCCAGAGTAGGAAACAAAGATGTGGTGAAGTCTCAAAACTGGGGTTTCGCTTCCCTCACCGTGCAAGTTCAGGTCCTCCTTCAAAACCAGGACTTTCAGTGATCTGCTTGCAGAGTTTCAGATAAACACCAGGCGTTGCAAAGGTGTACAAATGACGTGTTTTAACCTGGCTAATCCCCCAGGACATGGAGAACAGCTTCTTCATGAACGTGAACGACCAGGTGAGGGAGGTTTGCAGCCAGCTCGCCGCGGACCCTCGCCTGAAGGGAGGCTACAACGCCATGGGCTTCTCCCAGGGAGGCCAATTCCTGTGAGTTCACACTCCTGCGCCGTCTCCAGTGACTTCTGCTGGGGTTCAGGCTCTGATTTCAAACCCTTTAGATGTACTAAGCAGGCATAAACTGCCGAACTCCTTCACAGAGGCAGGAGCGCTCACGCTCAGCCTGTTTGCCTGTGGCCCTTCTCCCCCAGGAAGGGTTAAAATTCTCTCTGCAAACGTTACACAAGTGCCCGAGCCCACACGGGACCGGCACCTGTGGCCTTGGCATGTGAGCCCTGCACATGTGAGGCAGGTCTCGCTGCCTGGGCACGCCGAGCTCAGCTCTTCATCCTCCCCCACAGGAGGGCCGTGGCCCAGAGGTGCCCTTCTCCTCCCATGCTCAACCTGATCTCCGTCGGGGGACAGCACCAAGGTAGGCTCCTCTCCAGCTCTCACACCTCCTGGTCAGCCTGAAGGGGTGGGGGGCTCCTGTTGGCAGGAGGAATGGTTTTCTTTGTGAATTGAACTGTCCCTTTGCTCCTGGAGCTGGTGATCTGCTTTGCCCCACTCATTAGTGTCAGCCAACTGCATTATCTTGCTTAACAGGTGGTGAAAAGGAGCCTTTTGTAAGTGGATGACTCGTTGTCTAAGTAGATTTCTTACATGCCTCGGGGCACTAGGGATTAGTTATTTCAGGAGAAATTTTTACAGATCAAAGCCTTTGTGAAACTAAACCACCTGGATATTTTACAATCAGGGTCTGGGAGGCCAAAGTCCTGAGGAAAGGGAGGTATGAAATGGAATTTAAGAGGTGTACAGTTAAGAGTGGCTGGAAATGAGTTTCAGATACTCTCCCCTGAGAAGTTCCATGGCTTGAGTGTATTTCTTTGTGATGTAGTGAGGAGAGTTGCAGGAGCCATCCTGGGAACACCCCAGGTGAGCTGGAAGGTGTTCAGGCACTCCCCATCCATTATCTTTGCCGAAGTTCCTGGGGCAGGGCGGCTGCCTAATGGGATTGCAGGATTAAAGGCTGCCTGATTCCCTGGAGGATAATTCTTGGCTCCTGCTCTGTAAGAGGTGATTCTTTACCCACCAGAAGGATTAAGGGGTTTAGTTTTGGCTCCCTGAGCTGTCATACCTCTCCGTCCCCCAGGCGTGTACGGCTTTCCGCGCTGTCCCGGGGAGAGCTCCCACGTCTGTGACTGGATCCGGAAGACCCTGGATCTGGGAGCCTACACACAGGCTGTTCAGCAGCAGTGAGTACCTCCACCAGCAGCCAGAGCCACGGGAGCAGCCCTGGCTTTCCAGTCTGATCCTTGGTTTCTCCCCTCTCCAGCTTGGTACAGGCGGAGTATTGGCATGACCCGCTGAAGGAGGAGGAGTACAGGAAAAACAGCATCTTTTTGGCTGATATCAACCAGGAGAGGGTGAGGAGGAGGAGGATGTGACCAGGAGAGCAGAAGCTTTAGCAGTGACTTCGTTCACGTTGGTCCTCCTTGGCAGCAGCTTTGCTGGAGTTCCAAGGGAAGCGCTTTTTGCCCTGAACCCCGAAGTATTTTTGCTGGTAGACTGATGAGTGAGGTTGGTCTGTGGGCAGAGCAGCTCCCGTGTCACTGAGCATCTCTGGAGTGGTTGGTGTGGACGTGCCACGTGCTCAGACCACCTTCCAGTGGGGGAAGCCTCTCCCTCTCCTGGGAAGGCAGGAAAGGCCCATCCCCTCCCTGCAGCCTGGAGATGAGCCCGAATGTCCTGGGATTGCTGACACACGGCACGTTCCCACCCTCGAGGCTGGTGCAGTTCCAGGGCTCCCTGGGCAGGTGAAGAGCAGGCTGGAGCAGTTTCCCTGACCTGTCTCTGGGCTGGATCTGTTCTGTTGCTTCCATCCAGGGCATCAACGAGACCTACAAGAAGAACCTGATGGCTCTGAAGAAGTTTGTGATGGTGAAATTCCTCAATGATACCATGGTGGACCCTCCAATCTCTGAGGTGAGGAAGGCAGGGCAGGAGCTGCCTCCGGGTGGTGTTTTGGGGTTTCTCCTTTGTCCTTGGGTGGCAGACCTGGAGGTTGGCGGGGAGCAGGCTGGGCACATACCCAGGCCTGACACCACATGGTCTCCAGCAGAAGCTGCTGAAGGCCTGCTTGGCTCCTGGGAGCCCTTCAGCAGCTGCACCCTTGTTTTTATCCTGCAGTGGTTTGGGTTTTACAAAAGCGGCCAAGCCAAGGAGACCGTCCCGCTGCAGGAGACCTCGCTGTACAAGGAGGTACGTGCTGGGGGACTGCTGCTCTTTTCACTCTTTAGTGTCCCTGGGGCCTTCAGGAGCTCTAAACCCCACAGCTCTGCTCTTCTCACAATCTCTGGCCACTTCTGGCAGTGGGAATGCCACTGGTGGTTCATGCCTGGCTCAGGATCCCCTTCAGGGCGTGTTTAATGAACTCTGCTCCTGTAAAAGCCGCACAAAATTCCTTGTTCCCCTCCACGAGGAGAAGGTTTGAAGAGCAGAGGTGGAACCCCCCCGTACTTCTCTCCACAGGATCGCCTGGGGCTGCAGGAGATGGACAAAGCAGGGAAGTTGGTGTTCCTGGGGGTGAAAGGGGATCACCTGCACTTCTCAGAAGAGTGGTTTGACACCACTATCCTGCCCTTCCTCCAGTGAAATCTCCTGTGAGAGCACTGGGAAGGGTTTACTGCTGTAGTTAATGCTACTGTGCAACAGCACTTTGTGTGTCCAAGCCTGCGGGGATCTGGGGAGGGGGAAGAAGAGGGGGTTGAGCTCAGCACTTCCACAGCAGCAGGAGACCAGGATTTGTCTGGGTGTAATTCCAGTCCCACATGGGTGTCTGACACACTCCATCCTTGCACAGGGCCTGGCAAATCTGCTTCAGCTCTCAGAGCTGTGGCCAGTCTGCTCTCTGGGTGGTGCAGAAGGATCAGCTGTGCCAGAGGTTTGTTCTCCATCCCCTGTTCCTCGCAGGACACAATGGCAGTATTAACCCAAATCACTAGTGCAGGGAGCAGCAAGACTTACGTGGCTGTAAGCAGGGGAATTGTATTACAGGCTGTCCTTCAGGATGGGGAAAAGGGCCAAATTTAGGCGTTTCTGGGGAAAAAGGAGGGTTTGGAACTCAGCAGGTAGTAACAGCTTGAACGGTTTTCAACTAATGGCTTGTTTTATGCACTTTTGTACAACTGAAATCAATAAAGAACTTTACATCTAACCAACTAAAAAACGTGAGATTTGGCAACTACTGAGACTGAATTAAGGGAAGTTGTGGAAAACTTCAAAGGAATTGAGGAAAGCAAGGCAGAGGTGCCTCTTGTCCTACCTGAGCTGTGTGCCCCCCAAAAAGAGACAAGAGCCACAGTAATGAGCAAGTTGGCATTAACTTTATTCTATCTTCTGTATAATCTTAAGTACATAAGAAAGGTTTTTTCACAAGCCTCAGGAGAAGACGAGTACAAGTCACAGGACAGTTTCAAAATAAAAAAAAAAAATTTGCATATTCTTTTTTTTTTTTTTTGTTAAGTTTCGTACTAGAGAAAAAGAACATTGACACTTTTACAGGGGGAATGCATTTAAGATATGCTTATGCCACCCGAGGCGTTGGAAAAAATGAAGGTCAAAGCACGTGCAGCTCCCTTTATGGGCCAGTACAGTACTGTGTGATCCATCACTCTGCTCCAGGGCCCTGGAACAGAGGCTACGAGCTTCCACCAAAATAAAGAGCCAAGCAACAGGGGGAAAGGGGGAGGATTTACTTCATGGGGACTGATTGCGGATGAGGAAGAGCGATGAACCGACTTGATCCCACTCGGGTATTTACAACTGACCTGGAATGGAGGAGGCCCCTTCCTTGGTGGAAGGGGACAGGTTCAGAAGAACCGTCCTGGAAGACTGAACCTGAGTTCAGCTGCTCCAAGAAGGGAGCCCTGGGGGCAAAGGTTCCCTCGTGAAGGTGGAGGGCTCATGGAGTAAGAGGTGCTCAGCTCCAAGCTGCCAGCCAGGCTGCCAAGTAACCGGGGTTACACCACGGCAGCCTTCCTGTGGCACTGGGTTAATTAAAGCCTCCTGTCATGGCACAATCAGAAATACACTGAGCTGGTAGGAATGATGAAAGAGAGGTCAGGGTGGAATGCTACGGCCCTTTGGTCCGACAAAACCGTTCCCGTGTCCTGTAACGCCCACCAACTAGTACACAGAGCTGGAATTGGCAGCTTCCAGGACCTTCTCAAGACATCTGCCATAGCAACTGGGTACTGTGGACTCCGACAGACACCGTTACTCTTTAAAAAGGGGACAACATTCCTCTCACATGAACAGTTTGCTTAAAGGCAAAATACAAAAAAAAAAACCTGAACAACACTCTGAAAGCCAACTGCCAGGACTGGCTGTGAAGTTCACTCTGATCAATTGGTGCAGTTAGAGGGGACAGAAAATACACCTTCCTGCTAATAGATGTGGACAATAACTCACCCGCCACCTACCCCAAACCCCAGGCAGAGGAATTTCAGTGACGGCAGGTAGCTGTGTCTCTCGGGTAGAAGAGAAGCAGTTTGAGAGCAGAAAGGTACAAGAAATCTAAGAGAATCATCTGAAAGCAGATTTGTCCCACAGCAGGGCCAGGGGAGGGCATGAGCCTTGGTGCTTTTCTGCTTAGCCAGCAATTTCCGTCACGGTGGTGACCAACTTCTGACCGTTCCACACTGTCTTGAACTGTTCTGGGACAGGGAATTCAGTCTGGAGGGTGAAAACAGATCAAAAATCAGTTTATGGCTAAGACTAGTAACTACTCCCGCTGCTTTAGGCATTCCTTTTCATGGATATGTACTGCGCCCCCTCCTGAGCCACCACCACTGCCTGCTGTGCCCCCAAGAGATGCCGAGGAAGAAGCAGCTCTCACAAATCACTCACAACCACCAGACTCCAGAAACTGTCCCTCCACACCTCGCTCTAACTGGCATTCCCTGCAGGGCTCAAAACACACGCCCAGGCAGAGCTCCACAAGGGCTTCACCACAGACACTTACAAAGTCCCCCCCCTCCGTGGGAATGAGGACGTTCATCTCCGACGACTTGGCACTGACGATCTCGCAGTCCAGGGAGCTCTGGCTCAGGTACACGTGGCAACCGTCTGTCTTGTTGATGGAAATCGTTGGCACTTTACCCATGACCTGGCAGGGCCAGAGCACCATTAGCTTGGACTGGGCCACCACAGCGTTCTTTTTTCGTGTTTGTCTCCAACCCCCTCCCACTGCAGACACACGGGAGTCAAATATTCCCACCTTTAGCAAAACCCCAAAGTTAACTTCTTGGTTTGATCTCTACAACAAAATTTCAGTGGATGCTGGGCAAACTGACCATCCCAAACCAGGTACCAAAATTGGAGTATATTCTACTGCTGGCCTCCTGCTGCCCACCTCACAGAGCCTCAGCTTTTCCCTACAGCCCTGAAGCAGTAGGAAAATTGTACCCTTTCAGTGAGGCAAATATTAGCCCTTTCCTGAGGGCTGGGTGAGCTGCAGAGCAGTAGGACAGATGGTGTTTCATGGATGTTCTCCAGAGATGCACATTCCTGCTCTGGAAATGAAACTGCTCCAAAGAACCAGATGCTGCAGATGCAGCACTCACACCCCTGGCAGAGAGAAGGTGACAGACGCTCACCTGAACTTTGACATCCCTGCTGTTGATGATCTCTACAATTCCCACCACGTCATCAAACACCAGACCCAGCTTCTTGCAGTTATCTGCACAAAAAAAAAAAAAAAAAAGGCAGAGTAGATCACAGAAAGGTTTTGGAGACTCAGGCTCTGCAAACACAGAGCACGCAGAAACAGTTTTCAGGGTTCCCCCACTCACCGAGGGTGATGGAGTTGATCTTGCCTTTGATTTGGAGTGTGCTGTTTGTGCACTTGAAAACATATGCTACCTGCTTCAACTCTGTGTCACTAATGACCAGGTTAGTGGCATTCTCCTGGTTTTCCTGAAAAGGCAAGGAAAACACCCTTCATTTTCTGAATGCAGAGCAACTCACCCACGTGAGCAGCAGGGCACTGCAGTTCCTTGAAAAGCAAACTGCAGGTGCCTTCAGGCTGGTGCCTCTTACAAGAAAGGTCTCCAGGAGACCCTCCTTCCCTGCTCCAAAGCTCCCATCCCTCCAACCCACTCATGCCCACAGCAGGCACTCACCACTCTCCACTTCTTGCCCTCTAACTCCAGCAGTGGAGGTGCCTTCGGAGAGGTGGTTTGGGAGGGATTAGCATTGCAGGCTGGTTTGGGAGCAGTGAAAGGTTTGGGGCCACTTCTCACAGGGCCCCCTTGGTTCTTCAGGGCTGGATTCTTGTGGGTTTTCATGTCATCTGAAACGTGCCTCAAGCCTGCAAGAGAAGTCAAACCTGAGACCCAGCTCTCCTCCAAGAACGCAGCTCCACTAAGAGCAGACACCAGGGGTTACACCAACCATGGTAACGTTTGCCAAAATGCAAATAAGTTACAGGGACTGGGCCTAAGATGAGCCCAAGCTTGTGACAGGTGGAGAGAGCAGGAAACACTGATGCAATATTGATGAGAACACTCTGCAGCTGGAAAAAGCCCTCAGCCAACACCTCACCTTTGTTTCACATCTGTCCCAATGCGCTGAGTGGGTAACACAAAAAAGGCAGAAGGTTTGTGCAAAACTGCACCTTTTATTCTAGAGACATGCAGGGCTCAGTCTCCATTCCAGCTACAGGTTAATGTCTTGTTGCACTTGCCAGGTGAGGGTGGGAATTCTCCCTTTGCCCCAGTGAACTGGCTCAGCCCTGCCTGTGGCTCCCAGCCCCTTACTGGGACCTGATGGGTTTTTGTCATGTGCTTTCTAAGGAGGTGTACTGAGGGACAGCAGCAAAACCAGGCCCTGCAGCCCAGCAGTTCCCTCGCTGGTGGCTGCTCTCCCTCCTCCCCTCCCTCTGTCACTCCCACTTACCCGAGGTGATCCCTTCCCCCCGGTTGATCTGGGCAAAGAGCGCGGAGCGCGAGGCAGAGTCGTCTGTGCTGGAGCTCACGGGGGCAGGAGGAGGGGGAGGGCCTGGAGGGGGGGGTGCAACCCCAGCGGGGGCAGCAGGGGCTGCTTTAGCCCCTTCTGTGGCTACAGGACCCTGTAAGAGCAGAGAGGAGGAAAGGCAGTTGCACAAGCTCCGTTTCTGCTGCAATAATCGCGCAACGATCAGCTCCTGCTGACGGAGCCAGCACTCACTGTCTTGCTCCAGGTCAGCCCTACGGTGTGATACTCTTTGATGTAGGCCTGCAGCTCTGTCCAGATACTCAGATAAGCTTTCACCCAGTCCACTTGCTTTTTATCTCTGAGGACACAAGGAGATCAAAGAAGAAGGAATTAAAGACCAAGGCGGCTGTGCTCAGATACTGGAGCAGCCCCTCCACACCCAGTAAACTGAGTTCAACATCTTCGAGGGAGAAGGTGAACTTACACATCCTTGTACTCCTTGAGGATCCGATTGGTGTAAAACATGGCAGCATCAGTCATTTCCTTCACATAAGGACCAGGCTTTGGAGCCTAGAGCAGAAAGAACACATTGGAACAGCTGAGCAGTGAGCCAGACTTTTCCCACCGGCCCAACCCCTTCCCGCTGGAGTCCTTACCATGGCCACCCAGCCCAGGGCTGGGATGCTCTCGCTGACTGCAGACAAGTGATTGAACATTTTGCTACCACGGTTCTTCTCCCTGAAATTCTGCACCACCTGGATTTGCTCCGAGATGGGTTTCAGGAGCGCTGAGAAGGCATTCTGCAGAGGGGCAAGAACAATTAAGAAGATTAATTCTGCACGTCTTCACGGGCGGCTCTGCTGAGATGATGGTGACTCAGGAGAAGGTTCCAACTGGCACAGGTTTCTGCTCCAGCTCCTGTCCAGGCCTGGCCCTCCCCTCGAGCCCAGCTCAGCCCCACAGCCTGGCTCCTCCAGGGCTGAAGTCATTGCTCCCAGACAGACTGGTAGGATGGGAGTGTGCCAAGAACTGTGACTCACGTTCAAGCCAAGAGACACTGACAAAGCTTGTTAGTAAGGAGGACAGAAATAGCATTTGCCTCTCCTGGATTCTTTTGTTCCAAGACGGTTTGTTACATTTTTCCTCTCCTCCACAAACCCTCAGAGAAAGGGGTGCTGGGCAGGTTTGGGACCTACAGGCTGCACCACAATCAAGAGTCACAGCAAGTTCAAAGGTCATCCTACCAAGCCAGACTTCAGGATTCCAGTTACTTCTCAAATCAATCCAAACCTTTAGCATTTGGATGGTTCAAATTGACTCTGTGTGTTGCTCACCTGGAATGCTGTCAGGAAGTGCTAAAAAGGGCTCTGAGGTCAGAGCAGAGCAACCAGACAGTTACATGTTTCCAGAGGTGCCTCTTAGGCAACTTTTCTTTCCTTTACGCTTAGAAAGTCTCCTGCTGGTGGCAGCAGAGAGAGACAAATTTGGGGCATAACTTGCTTTTTAAACGCCTCAGCTTCTCTTGCTGCCCCTTCCCCTGTTCAAATGAAAACTGAGAGGTCTCAAGCACCGCTGGCCAGGCCACACTTCCAGAAGCTCTGGCCTAGTGCCACTGCCCAGTCACGGGATGGGGAAATTCTTCACCACAAGCACTGAGAGTTCACACATTTTGCATTTTAAACTGGCTGCTCCAGAACTAGACTCCTGCCAGACAACCTGCACAAAGACCTAACCCAGATTAAGGTGTTCTTTGTTCGTAATCCTTTATTTAAATAACGTGTCAGTGGGATTTATAAGCAGATTCTCAGGCTGGAGGCTACATAGAGCATCCCAGCCAGCCCGGTGAGAGATAAACAACCCTCCAATGCTGAGTTGGGGCAAAAAGATGCAGATTTATTTCGCAGTGAATAGGAAAGGAGCACAGAAATCCAGCTCCCACAAGGTAACAGTAGAAGCCATGGCTGAGCCAGATAATAACTGCAAAAAGCAAGGTGGGATCCTGTTGCTCAGGAAAAACAGTTCTCAGCAGGGAAAAGCCAATACATTCAGGATCAGATTCTCAGCCACACATCCTGCTGAGAAGCAGCAGCCCAGGGTGAAGTGTTAAATTACTTGCTAAGGACAAATCAATCCTAAAAGGCCAGCTATTATTCAGAGGCCATTCAACAGAGACAAGTGTCCGTTCTGCTCCAGGAGGACTTTGATGCCTGAAAGTCTGTGAGCATCACATAATGAAAAGCACACGCTACACAAATCCCAGTGTGGCTCCTGGCTCAGACAGGCTCCTGTCTGCAGGTTCTCAGGGAGCAGTGATTGTGCAGTGCTGGTGCCAGGTGAAACTTGAGACAGAGGCTGTGAGGTGACACTCACAAGCTGCTCCGACAGCTACAGAACAATTGGTGCTGTAACAACTGGAAAAAGCCAGTTCTGCGGCTCTAAGAATCATCCTCCAGAACTCTGCTCAGTCCTGGGGCAGCACCCGGAGCAGTTCATGCCTTCAGCAAGTGCCACCTCGGGTGCGCAAGTGCCCCCAGTCCTCCTTCCAGTTCCTCTTTTGGAGCAGCTGTAACAGCCCAGGCTCCCCTACACTCAGAGACAACCCTGACTCCAAGGGAAGAGCGCACGAGGTTTCTGCTCAGCGACGACCCAGACTCACCTCTGCTGGCTGCTGATGCTGAGATGCCACCACCAGAAGAGCCCTCTCGCTCATCAAACCCGCATGAACCATCTCAGCCTAAGGACGGAGACGAACATGAGAGAGATTCCCTTGCACCCAGACTCACGTTAACAAGTCATCCCACTGCCCCGCAGCTCCTGCCCTGGGAGGAAGCAGCTACACTGATCTCAAACCATGTAATTTGGAGATGGCCACCCTCAAGAGAAACCTCACCAGAGTGGAACAGCTCCTGAGCTGGGCAGTTTTCAGGCCTCCTAAAGGCCTGCACCAAGGTCTAGAGAGAGCCAGGCCCTTAACTACCAGAGACTTCCAGGAGGAGGTTTGATTCATCGCGTGCGTGTAGGTGGCAATCTGCCGGAGGTTATCTGGGCATCTGTTTTGAATCCTCAGGGATTATAAAGATCCTAGAATGCAGCACTAAAGGAATGCAGACACTGACAGCAAGCGTGGCCCTTGCAGCCCTGAAGGACACGCAGCACCTCTCCAGAGCAGAGGGAGAACACGAGTCCTTACGTGTTTCTGCACATCCCCGCCGACTTCTTTGCTGATCTTGATGTATTCGGCTACGGGGCCAGACAGAAGGGCATCGAAAGCCTGCACGTACTGAGCCACTCCTGCAGAGAAGGAACCAGGGCACAGGGATCACTGGGAGGCACTGGGAGCACTCACACAGGCACTGGGCTCCCGGGCTGCACCTCCCGCCTGGGGCACAGAGCGCAGGAGGCTCAGCCTGGAGGGAAGTGCTGCAGCCACAGGAAGTTCTTATCTTCACAGGACAGTAACCACAGCCCTCTGCGCCTGCGCAGGGTCTGCTCCCAACCCCGCTTCCCCCTGAGCAGGGCCAGCTCCCCCAGAGCCCCACAAGTGCCCTGTGCCAGCTCGGCACGGCTGCTGCCGGTGCCCGGCACTGCCCGGCCGGGACTTCAGCACAGACTGCCCCAGGGAGGTGCTTTGGGATTTACCTTTGGAGGAGCCCTCTCCACACATGCCAGGCCCTTGGCACACCGTCTCCAGGCGCTCCACAGCCTTCTCCAACCGCTCCACCAGCCTTTCCATATCGACCGCTGTCCACAACCTGCAGAGGCAGAAGGCAATTATTTGCGTCCTCTGACAGTGTGGAACTCGGGGGCCAGACACTGGAGAGGGTTTATCAGCTGCCTGGTACAAGCTCTACCAGTTCCAGGAGAATAATTCCTACCCAGCTCTGCACCCTGATGATGGATAGCAAATACCCTCACATTAGCTGAGACAGTCAGATTACACAACACCCACTTGCTATTGCCACAGTCGCTTCTTTCATAGTTTCTATTCCATTTTAAGAACTCCTTACATGTGTAACGACACAAAACTTCCACCTTCTAACCTTGTAATGACACAAGTAGCACAACAGCCTGCCCAGAATCTCCCTGCAGTCAGTTCCTGGCCAAAGTCCCAGCTGTGACCATAGAGCAAACGAAGCACAACTGCTGCGCTGGGAGCTCACACGCTCCAGGTGAAAACTAGAGGGTCTGACCCTGTAAACGCATCCACAGGGACCTCCTGGGGCGCTGAATTCCTGCAGGGAACATCTGTAAGCCCAGCATCACTAAGAGTGCAGAGCCTCAGCCTGCAGAACGAGCCGCCCTGGCACACGCCAAGAGGAGCAGCTGCACGAGCTGGGGCGGCAGAGCTGCTGCTGCAACAACGCGCCCCTGTTCTTCCTCTGCAGCCTCCTCTGCAGGCACTGCACAGGAAAGAGATCGAGGCACACAGGGCATTTGCAGCATCTCATCTGGAAAAAGTCTTAAAAGTCATCTAAACTTTCCATTAATTACCGCTGTGCAGAGCCTCTGCACCGAGCAACAAGATGGGTCACGCTCGGAGCACGCTAATGCGCAGGGAATGCAGGGAGGGAGCAGCAAGTCACCAATTGCAGTTTTATCTTATCACCACTCACCAAGAGATTTTACAGCATGAATCACTGTTACGGCCTGGACACAGCTTCTTTCTCACTGCTACAGCCTGCAAAAGCTGCAACCCCTGGGCTTGAACCCCTTTCCCAAAAAAGCCCCTAGAATATTCAGGGAGGGAGGGTTTACTCAGCTGAACAATGAACTGACACTGGATCCCCTCAGAAACGAAACCTCAGGTTCTCACTAGGGTTTTGCTTTTGCTCACAGGCCTTCTCAGCCCTGCTCCAAAGTGCATGTTTTCACCTAATTTCCAGAGGATGTGGGGCAGATCCAGCATTAGTCACGAGCAGCAGCGCTGATGTCACAAGACAAACAGGGCCATTTTCCACCCCTCTTTCTCCTGGTTGCACGAGGAGGAGCAGCACTGCTGTGGGGGGCAGGGGAGAGGCCACCCCCCTTCCAAGAGGAAAAGAGCGGTTTCCTCCTCTGTCCAAGAGCGAGCCAGAGGACAGGCTGTGCATAGAACTAGACAGCAGTGACTGGACGGCTTCCAGATACACAAGAAAGCGTTCAGAGAAGCTGAAACTCGAAGGCAGTCACCCCTGTAATCACAGTAATGACACCTCTGCCTCTCGAATTCTGTGCAGTGTAGAAATCCCGACCGCAGGATCCTCAGTTCTCTGCTGCTTCCAGAACAGGGCTCACGTCTCCCCGTGGGAGCACAGCCAAGAGCACAGCTCTGCCTCCCCCGCTCTCAGCAGGCTCAAAGTGTGGGCTTTTTCCCCCAAAAGAGCCACCTGTTAAGGAAGCTCTGCCTGGCTTTGAGAGCAGCAAGGCAGAGGGATGTACTGATGCAGGGGGGTTCAGGAAGGACACTGGGTGTGCTGGGCAGACAGAGCTGCTGTTCTGCACCACTGATCCCCACCACATTCCAGGCAAGGCTCTAAGCTGATCAGCCCCATTACCCAGTCGCAAACTGCCGTTCAAATCAGGATTACCAACCAGAAAGTCCAGATGGAAGGGCTGCTTCCTACCCCCAGCAGTAAAACACGCTGCTGCGAGGAGCACATCGCATCAGCTGTTGGGATTAATGCCCTTTAACATCCCACTGTTCCTTGAGACACACATTCCTTCCACTCTCCCTGCCAATTTGACATGCCCTTCCGTGTTTTTCCTGACAGCAGCCATAAACTCACAGTGCTCAATACCAGCTCAGTAAACCCGGTGCTATGGGGCAGATGGTGAACTCATTTTAATTTGTTTTTAATGGGTGGCATTAGGGCAACTTACAAGATAAGTCACTTGGTAAATTGGCGTCAAAATGAGAGCTAAGTGCAGGCGGCTCAAAGTCCTGGATCCCAGTCAGTCCTCTTGACTCACCCTCCCCTGTGCTCTCTGCACTGTGGATGCAGCTATTTCTGCTGCCTGCATACCCACATGGAGTGAAATAAAAAGCTTTAGTGGTAACTAAATCAGAGCTTGTAATCCAGAGATTAACATTTACCGAGGAAAACAAAAATAATCACGAAGCGGACCTGCTCCGGCTACATCTAAACACCGTTTTGTCCACTGATCACTTTGAATGTAAAAAGAATTTGACAGCAAGTGACAAATTGACTTTACGGACCTCAGTGCAAATAATCAGGCCTCATTTCCCTTCTTTAAAGGGGGAGCTGAGATACACGGACCGCCAAAGGGTCATTTTTGTTCTGCACATCATCCTATGCTCTGGAGGGATGAGGAGGACTTTCCAGGGATTGGACTTCTCCAGCTGACAGAGTGGAGAGGAAGCTCTCCCTGCAGGATTTCAACCCAGGTCTTGTTTAAATTCACTTGAACTTGGATTGCCAGTGGAGCGGAAGGGACGGCCTCGCAGCAAACACACATTTCACTGTGGGCCAGGGAGGCCATTCCTTTTCACAGCACATTTGTTAATGTATCAACTGCCCTTTATTTCCATCACAGCTTGGGAACGCGGCTTTGAACACGCTGTACCACAAACAGGCTCCATCTACAGCCAGACTGTTTGGATACACTGAGCAGAGCAATAAAGGGAAGGGATTTTACCTGTAAAAACAACAGTTACCCCAAAGCCAGCCCTGGACATCACAGCAAGAGGAGTCTCCTGCTCAGGGAACATCAGGGGAGTGGCACATCCCAGCCAAAGGCTCCTCAGAGGGCTGAGCAACCTCTCACAAAACCAGCATAAATTAAATCACTCGGTTGCCTGAGACAGCACATTAACCTGGGCCCTTCCTTAGACATTCTGGAAGACACAAATGCTGGTTTTATAGCCAAAGCAAGTCAAACCTACGCTCCTGCTCACACTGAGCTGTGAGAAGCCCGACAAACTGCTGTCAGCACCATGAGATTTGCATCACCGACTTCCTGTTTCTACGGGCAAAAGAAATAAAGATGGGACAACTAAATTAGGAACATACCACAGTTTATTTCTGAGCTGACACTGGAATATCTCAGGGGATCAGCTACCAGATGATTTCCAACATTTATATCTGCCAAAAGCCCAAAGAATTTTTTTTCCTTTTTTTTTTTTTTAAACAGTTCAGCTCATCAAGGAAGGAATTATTTGAAGCAAGACAGGAGTCAAATGCCTGAATTTAGTCAGTGGTCAGGACCAGCCATGAACACAAGACATCTATTGCTGGTCCCAGCAGCTGCCAGGACAGAGATCTCTGTTTATAGTACAACAATACTGTCTGACACGGTGCCAGAACCCGTGCTGGCTGCTCCTGCTATTTCACATCCACTTTATTTAGAAAACCAAAAGTGCTTTAAAAAAAAAAAAAATCCATCTGGCCCATATTCCAGCTCTCCCATGTAACAAACCCTACTGAAGCCATTGAAAACGTTATTTGGTGTTTTTTATTTGCAAATTAAGAGATGGTTAAAGCGTCTTTGCATTAGAGCAAAGACTCCTTTTTCATCACAATTAACCGGATTAGGAGGTTTGCACTTGCCAGACTCTGTTGCCACACTCCTCTCATTTCCATTCCCTGTCAGGGTGACAAATCCACCAGGGAAGTGAGGGAGAATCTCGGATCTAAGCTAAATTGGACACAGCACCAAGCTCCATATCAGGAATTCAGAGCATGGAAGCTCGTCAGCATCCCTCCCGAGCTGTGCCTGCTCCAGCACAGGCTGCTTGGCTGAACTTTCTACATGAATAATAGGAGGTATTTTTGGCTTCCAGAAAGCTCAGCAATATTCCAGGGACACAAGGATCGCCTCTAGAAGAGGATGGGAACACAGCAATTCCTTGATGCCAGGGATTCCTGGTTTTTCAGTGTACCTACAGCACAGGTCCTGGAGAATCCCAGATGGGGAAAAATCCTGTGACTTGACGTGCAAAACATCCATGCCGTTATTTTTTTCCATTTCAGTATCACCAAACCCAGAGCAATGCCACATTCATCCCGCCCTAAGCGCCGGCAGGACGCAGCAGGAGGAATCAGCAACAGGCTGAGGGCAGGAACCACCCCGGGAAGATGGAGATGGTACCTGGGGCGTGGAGCACAAACCACACCAACCTCGCTCCAGGCTGCGGCAAGTCAGTGTGGGAAGGTGGATAAACTCCCTGGCACACACCTGTCTGTCCAGGACAAATCCCTGGCACACACTTGCCTGTCCGGGATAAACCCCTTGGCACACACCTGCCTGTCCAGGATAAACCCCCTGGCACACACCTACCTGTCCAGGATAAACCCCCTGGCACACACCTACCTGTCCGGGATAAACCCCCTGGCACACACCTGCCTGTCCAGGATAAACCCCCTGTCACACACCTGCCTGTCCAGGACAAATCCCTGGCACACACCTGCCTGTCCAGGACAAATCCCTGGCACACACCTACCTGTCCAGGATAAACCCCCTGGCACACACCTGCCTGCCCGGTGAGTCGCTCCGGCCCCGGGAACGCGTGTCCCCGCATCCCCCGAGACACTCCCCTCTCCCGCAGGGACCCCCGAGGCTGCCCCGCTCACCGCCCCGCCGGGGCGTTTACACCGTTCCGTGATTAAACGACCCCAAAAATCACCGCGTTTAAGCGGATCGACCGCAGCGGCCCGGCCGGGGTCCCGAATTCCGGCCCCGGCGGGCGGGACCCCCCCGGTACTGACCCCGCTGCCGGGTTCATCCTCCCGGCGGGCAGCGGCCGTGTCTCCGCCGCCCCGGTTCCCAGTCCCCGGTACCGCCCCCAGGACCGGGCCCCCGCCCGGTTCCCGGTCCCCCCGCTGCCCTGCCGCCCCCGGGGCCGGGCCGTGTTCCCCCCCGCCCCCACCCCGCGCGGTCCCCGGTGCCCGCCCTCGCTCGGTCGCGCGGCCGTGTGCGCGCCGCGGGCCGCGCCCCCGCTCCCTTGTGCCGCCTGTGCCGGTGCCGGTGCCGGTCCCCGCTCACCTCCCGCCGCTCCCGCTCTGCCGCCGCCCGGCCCCCCCCTCAGCCACCGCCGCTTCCGGCCCCGCCCCGCGCGCCGGATGTGCGCACGGCCCCGCGCGGGGACGGGGGCGGGGCCTGGGGCGGACACCGCCCCGCGATTGGCGGGGGCGCGGCGGGGGCGTGGCCGGGGAGGGTGAGGGGGCGGTGCTTGTGGGCGTGGTCTCCGCTGTGGGAGGGGCCAGAGGGGAGCGGGACCACCGGGAGGGTGTGGGGGGGGATTTGGGGTGCGAGGGGTGCCCGAGGCTCTCACAGACGGGTTGGGACCCCCGGCAGAGGCAGCCGGGACCAACCCCCCAGGGGAGGACTGCAGATTCCCCCCAGGAGGGGTTACTGGGGCGATGGGGTCCTCAAGAGGTCTGGGACCCCCGGGAGGGGCCCGGGGGGCTCCGGGGACCGAGAGGTGCCTGAGGCCCTCAAAGAGGGGTTGGGAACCCCAGCAAGGGCAGCTGAGACCACCCCCCCCAGGGGGAGCACTGCAGACCCCCACCGGGAAGGGTTATTGGGGCTCCGGGGTCCTCAAGAGGTCTGTGACCCTCTGGACGGTCTGGGGGTCTCCAGGGGCTTCGACATGCCTGACACCCCCAAAGAGAGGCTGGGGGGGACTGAGAGCCCCCCGGGGAGGGCTGGGACACGTTGACAGGATGGGAGGGAGGAGAAACCCGGCGAGCTCGGCTGCCCCCAGCGCCGCTTCCTGCGCTCGCTGCGCTACCATAGATGGTCACGGCTGGGACCGGGATCCCCAGCGGGCCTGGGACCGGCCGGGGATGGCAGCGGGATCGCCGGGAGCGGGGCTCTGCTGACACCTAGTGAAGTTGCATCCTCCGGCTTCGAGCTCCCGCTGGGGCGGCACCTTTCAAAACCCTCCGAGGGCTGCATTTCTGTGCGCAGCCAGAGGATGGGAGTTGTGCGTCTGCTGGGTGAGCTCACAGCTCCCCACTGTCCCCTTCCCTTGGGGACACACAGCTCAGAGCAGACCCAGCCCAGCAGGACTCGCCACTGCCTTCTCCTCGTCCTTCCGAGCCTGGCTGAGGTTCCCTTCATCTCCCTGCACTCACTCAGGCTGTTCGCTGCTTTTCTTGCCTCATTTTCCGCCCTGCCAACACCTGATGTGCCTCTTGCCGGGGCCTCCACCGCGATCAGACACCTCAGGATCAATTGGCATGATGCAAAACAGAAAACAAGGTAAACCCACCTCTTTTCCATGCAGCCAATGAGTTTTATTTGATACCACCCTAAAACAGTCACTGCAGTGAAACACCAGCTACATCCTGCCTGAGCAGTTCAGGGCAATGTCTGTGGGGAGGAAGCTGGACTGGGGAGAGGAAGGAGAAATAACCAGAGAACAGAGAGAGGAACTAGAAATAACCAGAGGAAGGGGAGAGGGAGAGCTCTGCCCGCTGGGGATATCACAGCCCAGCCCCAGTCGAGGTGTTTGCCTTTGGGTGGGTTTGTTCAGCTGAGCACAGTTCCTGGAGGAACAAAGATCAGGTTCCTGGTGAGGCTGGGTCACAGAGGAACTGCCTGTTTGCAGAAGGCCTGTGAGGTCAGTGAGCTGTGGGGGCTCCCAGTGCCCACAAAGCTGTGCCATCCCTGCCCTGTCTCCAGGGCGAAGCTTAGACCCTCCCCATGTTGCTGCCAGGTGGTTTGTGCCTTGTCCCCCTTTTTCTCCAAGCACCAAAGGAATATTTTCTTCATTTTTTTTTAGCCATTTTATAGCTTTGTGTCCCTTACACATCACCGTTTGGCTTTTTGCAGGAGAGCACTTGTCCGAGGTGCAGCCCAGATTCATTCCCATGAAAACAGATTCAAGAAACCGTCTCACTGCCTCCTCCCCCCAATTTCTGTGCACGCCCTGCAGTGCTGTGGCTGCCTCCAACCTTGGGAACAGTGGCCTTGCGAAACATTAACCAAAAGCCCCCCCCCAGCAGGTCGGTAGCCTTCAGTCCGTGTTTGCAGATGAAGTGAGTGACCTCAGCGTGGTGGCGCAGGCAGGATGACCCCTGGGGACAGCTGCTCCCAGGAATGCCTCCCTCCTGCCCACTTGGCCCCGGTTCCAGCTGCTGATGGAGCCCAGGGACGTGTGTCTGCTCGCTGTGACCCACCAGCCAGCAGCTGTCCCGAGCACAGCCCTGCTCCAGCATTCCTGCTGCCCCCCCAGAGCCTTCCAGGCTGAGCTGATTTCCAGCTGGATCTCTTCCCCTGATCCAGCCCCCCAGAGGCTGTGCCAGCACGGTGGTGCTTGATTCAGGTTGAGGTGTCTGAAACCAGCCCTGGGTGGTTCCTGCTGCAGCGTGGGGCACGTGGGTCCTTCCAGCCCAGGGGCCAAGGGAAAACCATCCCCAGCAGCAGCCACCGGAATGTTTCACAAATCCGGCTGGGAGATAAACCCGAGGCTTTTTGCCCTTTCCCTGCAGATAAGGAGGGTGGTTATTCCTCACCCTCTGCGAGGAGAGACTTTCCACACTTCCGCTTATCCCCTGCAGGGTGAACAGACCCAGCGTGGCTGCTTTTATGTCAGGGACTGTCCCTCCAGTCCCTCCTGCTGCCTCTGCCTTGGCCAGGATGGTCCTGCTGCTTGGCAAAGCCACCCCTGGCATCAGAGCATTCAAGTCCAATTCTTCAGGTTCACACGCTGCCCTTTCGAGCTGCAACTGTTATTTGCTTGGTGTTGTCCCCTCTGCAGTTCCCTGAGCAGACCAGAAACCCTCTGCTCTGCTCCTGCACAGGCAGCAGTGCCCCTGGAGTTCAGGGAAGGCTCCCCTGGCAGCCTGTTAGAGCCCATCAGCTGGGACTCAGGGCCCAATCCCAGCCCTTGCAGCTGATTCCCGGGAAGTAAAGCCCCAGCCCATGTGCCAGGAGAGGCACCAGCTCAGCAGGTGGGAGCACACAGCGGACACCCTGTGCTTTCCATGTCCTGGCTTTGATTCCACAGGGACAGCACTGCCCCTGCGTCAGCCCAGACACACCCAGCTGTCACTCCAGCTTTGCAAGGAGGTGCTTCCCAGCACTTGGATGCGTTTTCTCCATCCCCAAGTCTGTGTGGATTAAGCCACAGCGCAGCTGTATATGCGGGCAACACCTCCCAGCGTGTTTCCTGCCAGGCAGACTTCCCATGCCAGAGGCTTTCTCCCTGCTTGGACTGAAACCCTCTGTAATCACAACTGGAGCAAGATCTCAGCTTCGAGGCTGGAGTTTTGACCAGGGCTCAAGTGTTATCGACTGCCATCGGTCATTTTTTCCTCCCAAATCTATTTTCTTAAAAGCCTCAAATAGGAGAGGTGTGCTCTGCTTGGAATGTCCGGGCCCCGCTTCAAGCTCCGTATGGTTTTAGTCTCTTGAGCTGGCTGCAAAAAGAACCTGAACACAGACTCCTCATGAGCCCCACAGAGCCAAGAAAACAAGGAGGCAGAGAATAAAATGTCCCTTATTTCTCTTGAAACTCTTTGAAAACAGAAGCTAGAGGCAATCTTTCAAACCCTCGGAGGCAGCAGCGCTGTCCACACCCCTCAGAGGCAGCCAGGTCATGGTAATGGCCGGGATAACTCCCGGCAATCCCGGCCAGGAGCAGGGCAGGGGTCAGTACGTTCGCAACAATCCCGAGCTCTGCGTTGGCTGGAGCCCTGTCCTCCTCCTCCTCCTCTCTCAGAGGGTTCATGACATCCACCTGCCGTGCCACAGGGGCTGCAGGGAGTGCTGGCCTCGTCCCCATCTTGTCCTGCCCACATTCCTTCCCTGCAAGCTCCAGCCCTGGGAAAGCAGGGAGCACCCCAGCCACGGCCAGCGCTGCCTCCTGCCCCTGCTCAGCACAAAGCCAGCTCCCAACCTCCTCCCATCATCCCTTTTCCTTCTTTCCATGACCATGGTGGCAGAGTGGGGCCCGGTTAAGCATTCCCACCTAAGGTCTAATCCCTCTGGGCTATTTTTAAACCCGATCCTCATTGCAGTCCTTTGTACCCAAATGCGGAACAAAGGATGAGCCATCCTTCCCCCTGAGCCCCCCGCCCTCAGCTCAGCCCTGACCCTCCCCAACTTCTCAGTGTGACAAATGTGCTTAACAAAAGGCAGCAGCCCTGTCCCCTGGCACAGTGGCCTTGGGGACAGAGCAGAGCACAGTACCCACACTGGGAATTCACCCCATCCCGCTTCATCCCTGGTGCATCCTCCCTGCACCGATTCCAGCCTGCTTTTCCCTGGAGTTACACTTGCTGCTGGAGGCGTGGGGAAAGCAGGGCTCTCCCCCATTGCTGCTGTGGAAGAGGGAATGCAAGAGGATGGTATAAATATCCACGGAGATTAGTGCTCCCACGGCACTCTGCCCTGGGAGGGAGTGTTGAGTGTCACCCACAGCCTGCATTCCCTTTCTCTCCGCTCCCCAGCTGCCTCTCCTGTTTCCAGCCCTGGGTTCACAGTCTCCACTGGCAGCACTTTGATTTCATTCCTCCCTCCACCCCCGTTCCCTCTTGAAAAGGAGAAAATAATAGGGCCTTTGTTGGATCGCTGCGGCACCGAGCAAGAAGCTGCACGGGGGAAAGGGGCTGCCTGGATTATGGCATTCCTGTGCCACGGCTCAGGAAAAGTCAATCCTGCACCCCATGGCGTGTAAAGGGACCCTGGGCTTGCTGACAGCCGTGAAAAAACCCAGCCAAGCAAAAACAAAACCAAATCCTTCACACCCACTGCTGGCTTCACCTCACTTTTATGTAAATTAACATTAACAGGTCCTCGAGTTCGGTTTCTGTACAGATATATACAAACAGGAAACAGCTTCATATTTACACCATTAAGTTAATTAGGCCATATAAAAAAGAACAGCTCCCCAAATTAGTGTCCTATGTACAGACAGCAGAGGTGAGCTCACGTGCTCGGCGTGGGCACACCGACAGTGTAATGTACACCAACGATCACCCCCATCCCCCAGGCACAGAGGGGCTGTGGGCACGAGTGTTCCAGGCAAAACGATCCCAATCCGGCCTTTTCTGCTCTCCAGGCCCCCGGCAGGATTAAGTGCTTGTGTCTGGTGAGGCACACAGGTACCTCGGTGTGTGTAATGTACACTACCAGCGCTCTGTGCATCCCGTGGAAGGCACGAGACCGGCACAGATCCCGTGTTTTCCAGGCGGGTGGATGCTCCACACGGCTTCTCCAGGTGCTCCAAAGGCAGACACCTGTACTGGCATGAGGCTGGACCAGCCCGGAGGGGCAGAGTCCTTCGGAGAGCCCCGGTGGGAGCGGACGGGGTCACACGATGCTGGCCAGCTCTGTGTTGTCCGACTCCGAGCTGCTGTTGCTCTCCTCCCTGGGGAAAAGGGTTGGGAAGGAGGCACGGAATGAGCCATAGAGCAAGGTCTGCATCCCAGCAATACCTGCCTTGGAGCACAGGAGCTTCCGAATAGCTCGAGAGGGATGTCCCCAGACAAGTTTTGTGTAGCAACTGGGGCAAGTTCCTGCTGATTTCCCAACGCTTCGCGCCACCTCTTTGGAAGTTGGGATTGGGGAAACGAGTCAGCCCTTCCCTCACCCCACCTCCCACGGGTCCCGAAGGATTCCGGGACAAGTCACAGTGTGTCCCAACCCGCCTGGTCCTGCCCCCTCACACCCCCATGTGCTGGCACGCCACGTTCGCCACCCGCGGAGCGCAGCTGACACTCACCTTAAATCCTGCAGGGCCTTCTTGTTTTTCCTCCGCTTCTCCTCGTCGATGGGATACAGCTTGAACAGCAGCAGGCCCAGCAGGATCAGCACCACGGGCGCAGCCGACACCAGCATCTTCAGGGTGAAGTTCACCTCGCCGGGCTGGGAGCAGCCCCGGGTCTGGTACCCTGCAAAGCTGCAGGCAGAAAGGTACCTTCAGGCAGGGGAAATGGGGTTTCTGGGAGGTGAACTCATCCCTGCAGGGAGAGGGTTTGGACCAACAACTGGATTTAGAGCCCTGCAACTCCCTTCCAGCCCTTAGGAAGCAGAGATGTCTGGATGCAGAGGTGCAAGACTAGTCTCCCGCCCTGCCCGCCACCTCCCTCAGCTCCCGTGCAAGAACTCACTCCAGGCTGAGTGTGGAGATGCCCAGCGAGACCCCAGAAGTAAACTTGGTGAAGAAGACATAGAAGGAAAAGAAGATGGCTTCATGGCCATGGGAGCCGGGGTGCTGCAGCTTGAAGTCATCTACGACATCCGGGAGCATGGACCTGTCAAGAGAGCAGGATGGTCCACCAGGACTGGGCCAACAAAGCACCTCCTCTCTGCTGAGAGGATTTCCCTCAGCAGCCCCATGTCGGACTGAAAACACTGCAAAGTGGCCTTTCAAGGATTTTTAACCCCTCCTCAGGCCCTGGAAGCACCTTGCCCAGCCCTGGGTGCCCAGTGCTGGGAGCTCCAGGCCCTCACACTCACCAGGGCAGCAGGAAGGCGGCTGCGACGCTGATCCCGGCGGCGACGGCCACGATGTAGGTGACGATGAGGTTACTGTCCAGGACAACCACCATGATGAGGAAGGGGATGGCAGACTGGAGAGGGGACAGAAACCAGGTTTGGCATCAGCAGTGCCTGATCCAGACCCCCCTGCCTTTTCCCCTTCCCTCCTACACATCCCAGGGACGGACAGGGAACCGGTGGTGCTGCCTTTATCCCTGAGTCCCACAGCACCTTCTCTGCTGGCCTTGGCCACATCCACAGCAGCACAAACAACAGGATGAGGGACAGGCACCAAATCATCCTTAGCAGCAGCCCCTGCCCAGCTCTGGGCCCTCTCAGAGGGACACAGCTCTGCTTTATCCCATGTGGGATCCACCCCCACGCCCGAGGGGACCCACTCACCGAGATGCCCACGTAGACAGCCGTCTTCTTCCCAAAGCGGGTAAGGAACCACTGCCAGAAGGGAATGGTCAAAGTGGCTGACAGCTATGGGAAGAGAAGGTCACAGAGTGTCACAGGGCTCTTCTCTGGGGGAAAAGCTCTTCCCAGCAAGAAGCAGCCACTCTCCCCCCTCACATTCCCAGCACCTGTGATTTCCACATGCTGCTGGGGCTGGCATGAAGCCACCACACGTGTGTGTGGGGCCACCTCCTTCCCCAGTGTGGAGCACCCTGGAGAGCACCTGCCCAAACAAGAGGGAGGACCCAGCTCCGCTCCTGGGTGCTGGGAAGGGACCCGATCTTGTCACCACGGTCACAGCACGGCCAGGAGCCAGGCTCTGGGGGGGAACATGGCACCTTGGGCCTTTCCACCCTGCTGAGGAGAGGGCAGGAAGTGCTCCCAGGGATGAGGCAAGCTGGAAAGGGCTCTCAAGGAGCTGTTTTGCTCCATCTTCCTGGCAGTAAACACTGAGATCCTTTTCTCGAAGCAGGGGGGAAGGGAGATAAGTAGCAGGATTTGGACAAAAGGCCCCCATGGCTCCTGGTCTGCCCCGTCTCTGGCCGCCTTCAATTGGGAACAAAGGCCTTGCTGTTCCTGCCAACCCGCCAGGCCTTTGCAGGACATTTGGCAGCTTCTTCTCCCTCCCCTTCTCCCAGGGGATCTGTGATCACTATCCCCGTGGCAGAGCATCACAGCCCCATGGCGTCCCTGCCCTCAGCCCGCAGAGCTCCCATCCCATGCCAGCTCCCAGGGAGGACCCACTGGATCCCACCGCGTTCCAGGACAGGGCCACACTCACCATGATGGCCAGGAGGATGTTGTGGAACTCGTTGCGGAAGCCCAGGGTGTAGGTGCAGAAGAGGGCAAAGTTTCCCTCCAGCAGCTGTGGAGGAGGCAGACAGGGATTAGGGGGGACATCTCAGTGCTCCTCCTCCCACAGCTGCACCCCGGGCACAGGCAGGGGAAGAAAGGGGCCATTCACTGACCCATGCGAGGGCACGAGGCCACATCCTTCCTCTGTGCCCTGGGGCAGCTCCGGCCCGTGGAGCTGCCACCTCACGTGCCCCCAGCCCGCCAGGATCGTCCCTGCAGCCACCCCCAAGCTGTGCTGCTGCTCCCCAGTCCTTCCAGCTCACCATGAAGCCCAGCGAGGTGAAGAGGAAGCCGGCGATGAGCTTGATGTAGGCACCGTGGTTCATCACCAGCTTCAGCCCCTGGAAGAAGGAGACAGGCTCGTCCGACTGGAGCTCAGAGGACTCTGGGGAGCAGAGCAAATCAGCCCATCGTTAGTCCCACTGAAACAGCACCCATGGGTGCAAGGGGTGCAGGGCCCCATCCTGCTGCTCAGCACCCTGCCCCTCTACAGCACCCCACCCCAGGGGAGTCAGGGCAATCCCTGCCTTCATGCAGGGGTCCCTCAGCCCCAGGAGGGGAGAGGGTGGCCTGGCTGATGGATTAGGGGATTAGGCAGGGGGAGGGAAGGACAGAAGCTACTGGACTTTGGATATCACACCCCCCCGGGATGCCCTAGCTGGCACTGGCAACCCTGGCCAGCCAAAACCGTGCAAGATAAAGGTTATCTCTGACAGCGCAGAGCAGAGCTGAGCCCTCATGGCTGTGCCTGACGCACTCCAGAGATGCTCTGGCCTCCTGCCTGCGGTGCTGCCCTTAGGCAGCACCTCCCTGGGCCCCCAGACCCGGAGCTCAGCTCTACCCACCCCTCTCCTCTGGGGCTTGACCCGTGAATGAGGGGCCAAGGGCTCAGCCAGGCTCGTGGAGAGGAAGGAGCCGCGGCGTTTCCACAGGTCTGGGGTGTTGCAGCACCTCTCAAGCCTCACCTCTCTTCTCCCGCACGCCTGCCCACAGGATCAAGGCACAGAGGATGTAGAGCCCCCCGATGACCCCCGCAGCGATCATGTAGGCATTTCTCTGCGCAAGAGAAGGGGGGACAGGTGAGGAGGGGGCTCATCCCAGGAACCAGCCTGCTCCAAAGGGCAAGGAAACAATGGCAGGGTCCCCCCCCAGCTTACAGTGTCTGTGAGCGAGCCGGTGTCGTGGGTCATGTTTAGCTCCTCCAGGGCCACCGAGGAGTTGGTCACGCCAATGAAAAGGGGGCTCTCGATGCAGGGAGTGTCCACTTTGCCCACGATCTGGCCCTGGATGGCGGTGCCCAGCACAGTGCCCAGCACTTCCACAGTCATACCTGGAGGGAGAAGCCAGAGGGGACTGAGCACAGCGCTTGGGCACCCAGGGTGTGGGTGCAGACCCTTGTCCACAGCAGAGCCTCCCCAGCTGCCATTCACTGCCCTTCACTGGGAGAAACAAGCCAGCCCAGCTCTGCTACAGCTCCCTCCAAGTCCCCATGTGATAAAGCCCCAGGGAAGGAAAGTGTCTGCTGGGGAAACTAAGTCAGAGAGGCCAAGCTGTGGTCATGCAGCTCCCACTGCTGCACGATGGAGCAGGAGGAAAGGCTCAGGAGCTCAGACTCCCCATCATCTGCTCCAAGCAGAGCCCTAACAGGGATCATCTCCCCTTCAGCCCAGCTGGCACCAGACCAGACAAGGATGTCTGCTGGAGGAGCCAGGGAAGAGGAACGGAAAGAGCTGGACCAGCTGCAATCCAAGCCCTAAATGATCATCACACACCACCCTTGGGATGGAGGGACAATCAAAGGAGCCCTTCCAGGGATGAGGAGGATGCCGCCAGTGAGAGCTGGGGGGAAGGGGAAGAGGAAGGGAGGAACAAGGAGGGGAACAAGGAGGGGGACTCTTACGGTAGGCAGTGGCGGAGTCCCGCTCGCTCTGCTCCCTGCTGATGAACATGGTCAGTGCTGAGTAAGGCACATGAAAGCACTGCAATGGCACAGGGAGAATTGGCTCAGGGAGGGTATAACAGCCCAGGGGACCTGGGACAGGGGAGGACCTGCCCCTCTGTGCAGCTCAGCACGGGGGAGGCAGGGACTGGACCCCTCCATCCCTCCCCCACCAACCCCGGTGTGTGCAGAGCCAGACTCACCGTCACGAGGGTCTGGAAGATGCAGTAGAAGACAAGATACCACATCACTTGGCCTCTGGAGATGTCTGGCACAAACCAGATGAGGATGTAGGAGATGACAGCGAATGGGGTGGAGAAGATGATCCTTTGGGAGAGCAGAGTGTTAGTCTCATGGGCACACAGGGCCTGGGTGACCCCACCGGCCCAGGTCCCCCTGCTTCCAGACATCCAGTGGGGTTCAGGTACCTGATCTGGGGGCCTCCTGAGCTGCCCCAGGGTGGCCCACCCTGCTCCAACCCTTGGCCAGAAAGTGGTTGCCCCAAGTGTGATCCAAACCAGGCTGAAGGCAGCAGCTCAGGTCTCACAAGGTGAAAAGGGCTGACTCAGACTTCCAGGGAAGAGTTTTACTTGCAAGAACAGAGACACCTCCTTCCATGGAAGCGATTGATCTGCTCCTGCCTTTGGCTTCCACCCCCAGCCCCAACCTCTTCCCCAGGCAGCACTGCTGTGTTCAGCAGGATGTAATCACCTCCCTCGTCCTGGCAAGAGCTGGGGAGCAGTTGGGGGACAGCCAGGCAGCTCCCCGGCAGCCAAAAACCTCTCACCAGCTTGGCTTTGCTGCCAGGCCCCCCAGGCCCTAGTCCTGGGGTCACCCCAGTTCTGCTGGCAGCAATGGGGCAAAACACCAGCCAGCAGCAGCTTGGCTCCTTTTTCCACCTCTGCCCAACTTCCCAGAGCTGTGGGAGCAGGGGCATGGGATGCAAAACACAACGGAGGATCAGAGGGCATTGCTGGCCCTTGGCAGCAGTCGCTGCAGGACCAGCCAGCAAAGGTGATGGGAGCAGGAAGCCACCCAGGGCACCTGCCCACTTCATCCAGGGGGTTTCATAACCCCCATCCTGCTGCAGGACACCCAAGGCACAGCTCTGCCCTGCACCAGCACCCCGAGGACACCACAGGCACCCAGGGACCCCCAGCACTCAGGGAAGCACGGGAGGAATTTTCCCTCCTGGAGGAAAGCGAGCCAGGTGTTGAGGTCACATTCACATCTGTTTAGGAGATAAGTTTTTGCCTGGGGATTTGCGAACACCCTGCGCTCCACAAACTCCAGGAGGCTGCGTCCTGGAGCGAATCCAGCAGAACTGGACGCAGGACAGAGCCACACTCGGCCAGAGCTGGCCCTGCGCTGCCAGGGTACAGTGAGATCTTTCCGTCCGGGCTGACGTACAGGACGCAAAGTTTAAATTTAAAGCCGGGGTGGGAGGCGGCGGTGGTGGGGGGGGGGGGTGGGGAGAACGAGAAACTGGATCTCCATGGATGGAGAGCGACAGAGGCATTGCACAGGACCCAACACATGCACATTCTTCGGCACCCACGTCACCCTCTCGGGGAAGAGGCGGAGGGGAGGAAAGGGGCGAGCCTGCTCCAGCCCCTCCTCTGCTGCCGCTTATCGCCGAGCACATACGTGGAGCCCGGGGAAACGCTGAATGAATCACCAGAGCGGCGGCGGGAAGAACGTCACGCTCCCCGTGTCAGATGCGCCAATTCCCCGCGGGTGACCCCCCCCCCACCCCCAGCCCCGGCACCACGGGTGCTGAGCCCCGGCCGGGGCTGACCGGCAGCTCCGGGCAGACACAGAGGAGTGACTGGGAGTAACCCCTGACCCAGGCCGAGGTGATTAAGGCGCTCGGAGGCGGCTGCCGTGACGCTCTTGCCCGCTCATTGGCCCCGGCGCGATGGTGTGTTCCTTTGTGCCGCGCTCACACCCCTTCCCGGCCCCGCCGTTTTTAACTGTTTGCGAACGGCTGCTGCCCCGCAGAAGGTCAAAGCCAGGGGGTTCCTCCGTCGCCGGCGCATCAAGGAAAAGTTTAGTCACCGGGAAGTCTGGGGTGGTCAAGGAAATGGGGGATCCCAGCTCTTAGCGGGAAGTCCCAGCTCAGAGCCGAGTCCACGAGGCTGGGGGAGAAGAGGAAGCAGCCACTGGATGAGCTGCTGGGACAAAACGTGACAAAAAGTGCTTCAAAAGGAGAGAACTGAAAGGGAGAGAGGTGATGGCCCTCAGAGAAGGTCTCCTCGCCCTTCTAAGGAGCTGGAGCAGCCGTGAGCTTTGAGCTGGAGGCAGCAGGAACCACAGATCAGTCCCTTCAGAACCTGGCAATAAACCCTCACACACAGGGGGGTTACACAGAGCAACCTCACGGGTGCTGAGGGTTGGGGTCCAGCAGCAGCCTCCAGGACCACCCCAGTGCCTGCAGCTCCTGGCTCTGCGCACAGGGAAACTGAGGCAGCGCCGGCAGCTCTGCAGCCCCACAGCAGCACCACCAGCCTGGGGCCGTGCAGCCCCACACCGCCAGCAAACCCCGGGTTTAAGGGGTTTTAAATCAGCTCAACTCCATCCAAACTGGACTCAGCGGGCAGCCCCTGAGCCACGTACAACAGCAGCAAGCTCCGGCTGCCCCGGCACTGCTGAGGGGCCCAGAGCGAGCCGAGAGCTCTGGCTAATTTTAACGAAGCAGGAGGAATGCAGCCGCTCCATCCCCACCCCCTGCCTCGAGATTAGGGTGAGCAGAGCCGCGACAGCCATCCCTGGCTGTGCCACTGAGCCCAGCCAGCCCCACGCTAATCTCCGGACCCCAGGCCCGGCCCGCGGGGCAGCTATTTCAGGGCGCGCGTGGAGCCCGGCTCCAACAACTGCCTGCTGCTGCCCAGAGCTATTCCAGGAAAGCCAGGAAGCAGAGGGTGTAATCTGCGGGGGAAAGGACTGCGTCCCTCCAATTCCACTCCCCCCCGTGCCCACCCTCCTCGCTGCATTGTATTTCAGCAATCCCACACAGGCGCCCGGGGTTATTTTAGCCCAGGACGTGCCACCGTGTCCACACCAAGGCGTTGGCGCCCTGCAGCTCTCCTGCACAGGGACAGGTGCTCGTGGATGTCCTAAATCTGCCCCGGGTACAGGCACGAGCCGTTTTGGGGGTTCACAAACCCCGTGCCACCTGCTCCAACCTCCCCGCTCCCCAGGCCGGCGGGAGCATCCACGTGCGGTCACCCAGCAGCTCCATGACAGCTGTTTTTCTGCCCCGGGAGTGCCCTCGTGACTGTCAGCCGGCACCCACCACACACACCCCCGTCCCTCCTCCCCGTGGGTGTGATGCCATCAGCTCTGCTGGCACCACGGCCCTGCCACCAGCCGGGGCTCTGCCACCAACCGCTGAACAAAGTCCAGCTGGGAGGTCACTGCACCTGCAAGCTCCGGCACGGAGGTCAGCCAGGCCAGGCTGCCCAGCCAGAGCAACAGGCACAAACTCGAGGCCCTCCCAGCTGTCAGCGGCACCTTGGGCTTTTTTGGGGCGCTTGGCACCTTCACCTGGGTGAGCCAGGGCGTCAGCATGTCCTGCCCTGCCCTGCCTCATGCCAGGGGACACTCAAAGCTGATGGGAAGTGCTGTGACACATCAGGCAGGGAATGCAGGGTGCTACCAGCAGCTCTTACCAGGGCATCAGGCGGCCGAAGCAGGTCCATGAGGATTTGCTGATGAAGAAACCCACCATGGGGTCCGTGACGGCATCCCAGGCTCGTCCCACAAACAGGATGATGGAGGCATAGAAGGCATCCAGCTGCAGCAGGAAGATCTTGTGTCAGCACATGCAAACTCCCAGAGCCCCCCCAGCTGCCCTTCCTGAGCCCCTCAGGACCTTCCCAACCCTACCCACCGCAACCCCACTGCCATTTGGGAGCAAGGGATGAGACCCTTGGTCTCTCCCCCTCGTTCAGGGGGATTTGAGGCGCCCAGTCCCTCCGAGCACTGCCCCACCACACTGTGCACACCAAACTCCCACATCTCGCAGCAGAGTTCCCCAAATCCACCCCACAGCCAGCACAAGGGAGCCCACGGGCACTTCTCCTGCAGCTTCCTTCCCTTCCTTGCTTCACACCGACCCGGCACGCTGCGGGTCCGTGGGTCGGGTCCTGCCCGCCACTCCCCCCAAAAAATAGCCACCGCCAGCCCGTTTAATCGCGCGGGGAACCCAAGCACGGAGAGGCCGCACAGCAACACGCGTGGGAGCGGCCCGGGGGAAACCCGCAGCCCCCGCAGCGATTCCCGCGCCCGCGGAGCGATTCCAGCGCGGGCCGGGGCATTTCCAAGCCCCGGGTACGTCCATCCCACCAGCAAAGCGGCACGGGGAGCTCCGGGATCCCCGGCCCCGGCCCCTCCACCCCCAGCCCCGGTCCCGGCCGTACCTGCGCCACGTCCAGGAGGTAGATCTGCAGGAAAAAGCCGAGGGCGCAGCCCGTGATCTGGTAAGGAGCCCCCCCGACGGCGTAGCACAACTTGCTGCACACCGACAGCCGCTCGCGGCTCTCCTGCAACCGGGACCTGGCGTTAGCCACGCCGGGAAGCCCCTCCCGACCCATCCCGTCCATCCCAACCACCCCCACCAGGCGGTCCCGGCGCTCACCTTGCGGCGGTGCTGGCGGCAGGGGGGCGGCAGGAGCCCCCCAGCCCCGGCCCGCTCCGCGCCGCCGCCCCCGGCCATGCCGTGCGCGATGAATGGGGCCGCCCCGCCACCGCCCGCCCTTGTACCGGCAGGGCCCGCCCCGGGAGGGGCCGAACTGCCCGCCCCCATCCGCCTCCCGGCGAGAGGCTGCCTCCTCCTCCTCCTCCTTCTGCCCCGGCCCTTCCCCCTCTCCACCGTTCTCCCACCCGTCTGTCCCCGTCTTTCCCCCGCGTCTCTGCTGTCTTACATCCCCTCATCACTTCATTCCTGCATTCTTCCATCCCTCAGCCCCCTCCCCCGCTCCATCCCTTCCCTCCAATCCCAGGTCTCCATCCCATAGAATCAAAGAATGGTTTGGTTTGGAAGGGCTCTTAAAGACCGTCTCGTCCCACCCCCTGCCATGGGCAGGGACACCTTCCACTAGCCCAGGTTGCTCCAAGCCCTGTCCAACCTGGCCTTGGA
>JAWMRA010000058.1:4640370-4690365 GCA_035584735.1 Pseudotriccus pelzelni | reverse complement strand
GTGCCCCTGCCCCGGTGCCCCTCTGCAGGTCCCGGTGCCCCTGCCCCGGTGCCCCTCTGCAGGTCCCGGTGCCCCTGCCCCGGTGCCCCTCTGCAGGTCCCGGTGCCCCTGTCCCGGCCGCAGTGCCCCCGTCCCGGTGGGCAGTGGTTCGTTCTTTGTGAGCACAGTGTCAGCATCTCCCCTCGTGCGGCCGGGGGACCGTGCCCTGTGGGTTTGCGGGCTCGCAACACGGCGAGCGCGACCAAAACTGCGGGGCGGTGTTTGTTCGAGCCTCCCTCCCATCCCAAATAAATTCACCTCTTGAAAGGAAACTAAGTAAAAAGGTATTTTAATTTTAGCCCACCCAAAGCTACGTGGAGGTGTAAGGGGTTAACTGAGGGGAGTTAGCAGCTGGAGTTACTTAGTAATGAGTGACACCCGGGGTGATATCCTCCTCACCAGCAAAGAGACACCAAGAGATATGGGAAAGAGTATTAAAAATTGTATTTGCTACTTGGCAGTGACAGTCTCTGTAGTCTCATTTCTTATTGCAAACAGCAGCATGAAAGAGATATATCAGTTGTTTACTTGAGTTCAGTCAACACTGCAGAGCCAAACCTCATTTTTTTGGTCCTAATTGTGTTCAGCTAAAAGAGCTTTGCCGCAATGGACATTTTGGCCACCACAAGGATAACAATTTTATTTTTGTTTAGCAAAATGTTTTCCTAATCCGCGCTTTTCACTGTCCTCTTCCTACAGCCCCTGAACTTTTCACCAAGTTTAATGTTTAATGTATTTATTACACTTTCTAAAAGGGTGTTTTCTGCCAGCAACACCCTTTTTGCTGCTCTGGGACCAACGCCTGCTGTCCTGTGCCCACCTCCTGGTTTCCTGCCCCAGCCTGCCTCTGCTGGTCACTGCTTGTGTCCTAGAGAGCTAAACTTAAAACCTCCCTCTCCTGATTTTGAAGCCAGCAATCCAAGTAATTTTATGGAATGTTTTCCTTAAACTCTTGGGGAAGAAGTGTTTGAGGTCTGAGCCGAAGTGACAGAATCCTGCAGGGGCAAAACATTCATGCAAAGCTCGGAAGCTTTGTCCAGCTTTAGTAGCGGGGAAGTCAGTGGCTGTTGGCTTGAATGGTCCTGTGACCACGAGGCTGCTGCTGCATCCCAGGCTCTGCAGACGTGGTTGGAGCCGCCTGGCACGCTGTGAATTCCCGCCGCACGCTGGTGGATGTTTTGGAGCGTGTATTTTGTGCCCTGGTTGTTTCGGGTCCCACTATGGGAATGCGGGCGCTGGGAGGGCTCTGCTGCAGGCGCCCAATGGCATCCGGGCTCCGGTGGCTCTTGTCCTCCTTTCCTTTTAATCTCATTCTAGCGTGACTGTGGAGCCGGACCCGAGCAGCTCCGCTGTTTTATCCCGTAATGCACCGTGCTGCCGGCGAGGAGGGGGAGCCCGGCAGCCCCAGGGCCCGGCCCCGAGGGGCTGCGCCTCCCCCACCACGCTCCACTGACCCCCCCGTGCCCCCCCCAGCCGGAGCTGCTTTCTTGCTGGCTCTGTTCCCGTGGAATATTGTCTCCCCCGTGGCGTATCCCTCGCTCTGCCACGCAGGGCTGGCTCTGGTGTCCTTGTGGAAGAGCTGCCGGGTTTTAAAAACCCCATTGCTCATTCTGGACTGACAGCTGCCAGCGACCGTGTCGCCCTCAGCCCCCCGCTGTCCATTCATCCCTGGGCTCCGTGGAGCTCTGACAAATGCTGGCAGTGTTTTGGGCAGCTGCTGGAGCTGGAGCCAGGCTCGAGAAGGGGCCAGGGAGCCCCAGGCCCACCTGTTCCACACACAGGCACCACTCCATCTATCTCCAGGGTGTTTTCGTCATGGCTATGAGTTGCTGTGGTCAAATTACAGACTTAGCTGCTGCCTGCTTGCAGCTCAGGAGCTCTGGTTAATCTGCTGGCCTCTTAATCTTTCTTTTTGTCCTTTCTGTTGCTGTTTGTCATCCCAGTGAGTTTTGTTGAAGGAGTGAGTAATTCCTTGGAAAGCCAGGCGGGGTGAAGCCAGTCCTGTTACTTCATTCCTGGCAGAACATGCAGCAATCCCGGTGCTCACAATCCCACTGTCCCTTCTGGATTTCACCCTTGGAAGTGGTGATGCAGTCCTTCTCCAGGGGTTGCTCTAGTACACTGGGTACATTTGTCAGTTAATGTTTCAAGTCAGGACATTTATTTAAGAGCCTTTGCTGACATCGCTCTCGTGGCAGGGGTCAGAGTGGGGAGGGAATTGTGCTCTCCTTGCACCTTTGCTTGGTTTGGGTCCTCCATGCCCCTCTCCAGCTGGGAGATCCCTTGGTCCCCGTGAAATCTTGATGCTTTTCCTGGCTGTAGGTGGTTTGGATGTGTCTGGGGCCAGTCATATCCCTTTGTATACTGTGATATAGAAGTACCGGGGGGTGCCTTTCCCCCACGAGCACCGATGGTGACAGAGGGACAGAGTTTGGGATTGTGGATGAAACTGGCTGGGAGAGCCTGCCCTTCCCGGGCTGTGGATCCTCGAGGCACCACATCCTGGGGATCTCTGGTGTTTGTGTCTCCTGCCTCAGCGTCCCCCTCCTTTCCAAGGGGGCGGCGCTGCCCTCCCAGCCCGGGGCCGCCCCGTGCGGGGGGCTCAGCGCAGAGGTGGGAGGATGCCGTCAAGGCTAAGCATCTTTAGTCCTGGCTTGTGTTCCGTGTCTCGGAGGCCGGCTGCTCCAGGCTGCCGCTAATCTGTTTTGGGGCCTTAGAAAGCAACAAAGGCTTATCTGAGCCGCTCGCTGAAAATAGAAATGAGTGTCAGGAGGACGTCTCGGTGCGAGGCCCTGCCGACAGCCAGCTGGTGGAAACCTTCTCTGGGCTTTGCTGGGCGTGTGTAAAAGGCTGCCTTTGTTTCCTCCCAGCCCACACACTGACACCGCATTCCTCCTCTTGTTGCCAGATACTCGGGGAGGCTCTCGGGTGTTTTAATCTCCAGGAGAACCTGGGGATTGCAGCCTGAACTGCGTATCCTGGATCTGCCCGTGCAGGGCACGGGGAGCTCCTGGCTGACTCCGAGCTTCCCGTCAGCCCTCTGTATTCGCTGTGATTTCAGGCAGGCAAGTGGGAGTTGGACTGGAGGGCTGGAAACGAGGAGAGCAGGCACTGAGCCAAAGCTCACCGAATTCAAAGGATTTCGGTGCCGACTTGAGCCCTGTGTTGAATCAGGAGCTGCTGAGCCCAGGGATCAATAGGCTGCCTGCAGCCACGGGGCATGTTGGCAGAGCTGCCTGTGGGCTTCTCCTGCCTGCTCACCATCCCCTGGGGCAGCTGGGTTTCTGCAGGGCAGAAGGGAAGAGCATTTGGTTGCCCTCCCTCTCCCCTGCCCCAGGGAGAGCCTTTCGGGACAGGAGCAGGAGCCGGACCTCGCCCTCCCAGCAGCAAGTGCCAGAATTAGGCAAGACAGGAGCGGTGCTGGTTCAGCCACCCCGGTAGCTCACGTGACTGCTCCAGGCAGGCATTGGGCTTCCCTGCTCCACTAACCTTGGATTGTCCCTGGCTGCCACTCCGTGCCTGGTGCCCATGGGTCACCTCTGTGTCACCTTGTCCTTCTGTCTGGGGGCAGGGGAGCAGTGGGTGGAGGTCACGCTGCAGCCGGAGGCTTGGCAGCTTCTCAGAGGGTATTAAGGGGAAATTTATTTCTTGAAGTCTGGCTCTCTGGCTGGGGTGCTTTCTGGGGGATGGAGGAGGAAATGAGTACAGCTATTTCCAGTCCTTTTTCCCATCATTAGAGTTTATCTCAAGCTGGGAGACTTCTCTAAGCAGGAAGGTGCTGAGAACTAAACACATCCTTCCAAAGCACCTCCTTTATCACCACCAGAGCTGGGCTGGACTGAGAGGCTTTCTGTGCCCCACTGCCAGCTGCCAGCACCCTTGGGATGCAGGTTCCCACTCTGATCCCTGTTTATCTGCAGCTCTGCAGAACTTTGCAGCACCCACTGACAGGTGAGCTCAGGGCAGTGCCGGGACACAGGACAGCCCGTGCTGAGGAGGGTTACATTTGCATGCCATGGGGGGAGCAGGGTGAGGGGCCATCCTCCCTTCTCCTGGGTGGAATCTGCTGTCATCAGGAAGGGCTCTGCTGAGCTGTGGGGATGGGACTCCAGCCCGAGGCATCTCCAGTCCTTGCACCGCCTGGATCTGCAGGCTGGGCTGTGGCTGGTGCTTTATGCAGCCTGGAGGGTGGATTTGGTGCTTCTGCTGGGATCCAGGTTGTCTTGGCTCTTTGCCAGGCATGTTCCTGAGGGCTTGGTTTGGGTGGCTTTTCTCCCTGCGCTGCTCTCAGCTTTCTCAGAGGGCCAGCGTCTCTCAGCAGTGCTCTCCCAGGTTGTGTATCCCAAACTTGAGACTGAAGACACATGAGATGCTGCTGGTTGTGTTCACCAGTGTCCCCTGGCACCTTGGCCAGGGCAGTGCCTCTTTTTCCTGGGGTCACTGACCTGCAGTGATCTGTGTCTTGCTCTGTATCCAAGTGTCTCAGGGAGAACAGGCTTTTAAGGCGTGCATGAGCTCAGACTGTTTGTGTGTGTCTAGGAGGCTCCATGGAGTTCCGTGTTGCATCCAGAGAGATCTTTGTGTGTTACAGGAAGCAGTGATCCTTGTCCTCCCTCCATGCTGTGCTGGAACTGGGTGTCTGCAGAGAGGCACATCTGAGCTTTTAGCTGCAGACGAGGAGGTGGCAGCTTGGAGGCACCTGCCCTCGTTTCAGAGCTCTGTGCTGGGCTGGTGACACTGACTGGGCTCTGACTCTGCTCTCTGGTTGTTCAATCAGCCTTTCCATCCCTAATGACAGGCTTATATCAAACCAGGAAGGCAGTCACGAGTGGCTGGACTCAATGGTTCATCTCCCATGGGCAGGAACAAACACCAGAGAGATGCAGTTTGGCCCTGGCAGGAGGAGGAGTTGGCAAGATTCCTTCTGCCCTGCCTGAATGGGGCACGTGCCCTTGCCTGTGCCCCTGCCTGTGCTGCCTGCTCCAGAGACCAGCGAGGAGCTTTGAGGGGTGACTGGGACAGGCAGGGGCTGTGTGGAGGGGAAGGAGCAGTGGTTGGTGCAGGTTTCACTGGACACAGAGGTGAAGGACGGGCTGTTCTCTTCCCCAGGTGTACAAGGGCTTGGACATCATCACCAACAAGGTTTCTCCGCAGGAGCAGCGTCTGTGCAGGCACCACATGATCAGCTTTGTGGATCCCCTTGTCTCCAACTACACAGTGGTGGATTTCAGGGACAAAGCCATGGCTCTGATATCCTTTCACACTGCAGCCTGCCTGGCCAAGCAGATACGGGCTTCCCACCTCTATGGCCAGACCTGCCACAGGGATCAGTGTTTGGGCTCTCATATCCCAATTAACTCTCATTTTTTTCGGAGGATATTGCTGGTGAGAGGGATTTGGGGCTTCTCTTCCCCAGGTAATGTTCAGGGCAGCCCAGGGAAGATCTCTGCTGCTTTGCCAGTGCTGAGCTGGGCATTGCCCTCCCTGGCAGTCCCTGCATGTCCGAGTTTTTGGTGGTGGCTGGCAAAGGTAATAGAGAGATGAGGGACACCTTTAACCCTGTCCTGCAGCCTCACTGGCCCTGTGGGTCTGGGAGAGTGGGCCCCAAGGTGCTGCTTCCCCCAGCCCTCCCTCCCTGCCTTGCATCTGTGCTTGGGCTCCCTGACTACGGCACATTGAAGATATCTTTGCCCGAGACAAGATCCCGATTGTTGTGGGAGGAACCAACTACTACATCGAGTCCCTGCTCTGGAAGGTCCTTGTCAACACCAAGGTACCGTTGGGGGGCTGTGAATCCCTCTGGGAAGGGGTGAGAGACCCTGAGATTAGCTCAGCTGGCTAGAGAATGGTGCTTAATGTGCCAAGGCTGTGGGTTCACTCAAGAGTTGGACTTGATGATCCTCGTGGATCCCTTCCAACTTGTAGTTGGAATACCTGAGTATTCTGTTGTTCTGAGAGCCCCACATTCAAGGCTGGCTTGGTGCTGCCCCTGCTAGGGTGGGGCAAGGAGAACCCAAAGCCCCTTGTTTACCCCGTGGGCCTGGGGGATCTTTTTTTCTTCTGCTGGCCTCGCACAGGGATGAGTGGTTCGATTCAGGGCTGCCTTTGTGCCCCACAGGAGAAGACCAGCAGTGCCCCTGGGCCGGTCAGCGACAGGAAGGTGGAGCTGGAGCAGCTGGACAGCGCTGAGCTCCATCGCCGCCTGAGCCAGGTGGACCCGGAGATGGCGGCCAAGCTGCACCCCCACGACAAGCGCAAAGTGGCCAGGTGAGCTTGCCATGCCCGGGCCAGGAGGTGCCAGGGCCCAGCACCCCTCCCCCAGGGAATGGTGTGCCGGGGAAAGGGGACACCTCCCGTGGCAGGAGGTGCCTGGGAAGGCGGCTCTCCCGCCCCAGGCGCTGCTCCTGGCCTCGCAGCGGGGCCTTGGAGCACTGGGGCTGGGGGGCTCTCTCTGGGGTCTGAGACCCCTGGCCACGCAGCTCCCTGCCTGAGCTGCCTTTGGGGTCCAGGGCAGCGCCTCCCCCTTGGGCTGTGCACACCGGGGCTGCTCCCGCTGCCCTGCCCCAGCAGCAGCCTTTATCTGGAGCTATTTAAAGACAAGCTGCCCTGCTGGCTGAGTAACATAGCTGAGCTCTGTGGGAACAGCAGGGCAGCAAGACCAGGCTTGCTGCTCTGGCGGGCCCATCCCAGCCGAGCCCTGGCCCCGGGGGGGAGCAGAACACCACCCACCCCATTCGCACGGTGCAGGGGACAGAGGGTTGGGCACCCAGCACAGCTTCCTGCACCTCCCTGGCTGGGCTGGGCTGAGCTGGTGGTAAAGCTCTGCAGCATCGGCAGCGCTGGCCCCTTCCCTGCAGCCCTGCCTGGCTGGAAAGGGCAGGGCTGGAGCCAGATCCCTGTTCCCTGCAGGGCTTGTCCCAGTGCCAGGCAGGAGTGGGTGGCTGTGCTCTGGGCTCCTTGGGTGCCAGCACTGCACCCCCAGGACCTGGGTGTGCACAGATGCCGGGCACGGGAGAGGGATGAAACCTGCCCTTCCCCCACATGAGAGGGTCGGATCCCAGAAAGTGTCTGCGGTTCCCTTTGCTGGAGCCCCCAGGGCTGCTGGGGAAATGGGAAGAGCTCATTCTCACCGAGCCTCTGAGCTCTGTCTGTCTCTGCTTACAGGAGCCTCCAAGTGTTTGAAGAGACAGGGATCCCCCATAGTGAAATCTTGCACCAGCAGCAGGAGGAGGAAGGTGGGGGGCCCTTAGGTGGGCCCCTGAAATACCCACATTCCTGCATCCTGTGGCTCCATGCAGACCAGGCAGGTGAGAGCGGGCTCCTGGCTGGCTGAGTAAGGTGGTGCAGGATTAGGGCTGACTCCCTGGAGAAGGCAGCAATCCCTTTGGCACCAGTGGGTGTGACAGAGAGCTCATTCCCCTTCACCTGCCGGGCTCTGCCTTGCTCCGGTGGAGCGGGAGGTTGGCAGTGCTGAATCACGTCCTGGCACTGTGTCCGGCGCTGGGCCTCCCGAGGGCAGGGTTCCAGGGGCTGAGCGTGCCCTGCTGTCCTGCCCCCAGCTCTGGATGCCCGGCTGGAGAAGCGGGTGGATGACATGCTGGCTGCGGGGCTGCTGGAGGAGCTGCGGGACTTCCACCGCCGTTACAACCGCCAGAAGGTGGCTGAGAACCGGTGGGTGAGGAGCCAGCTCCTCTCTGCTCCCACTTCCCAAACTCCCTCTGGGCAGGGCTGAGACAAGGAGAGGGCTGTGACTCCCCGCCCCTTGTCTTGTTCTCCAGGCAGGATTACCAGCATGGCATCTTCCAGTCCATTGGGTTCAAGGAGTTCCACGAGTACCTCGTCACCGAAGGGAATTGCTCACCTGAGACCAGTGCCCTGCTGCTGCAGAAAGGTGGGAGGAGCACCCTGTGTGATGGGATCCCCGCTGGGCTGGGAATGCTGTGCAGAACAGGGGTAGAAAGGAGGAATGAAGCAGAACTCAAGGAGGGTTCAGTGTGGAAATGGAGACTGAAGAAACCACAGAACTGATAAAAGGCTTGAAAACAAGTCTGGTGCGGAAGGGGCTTGTTGTGTCTGCCCGGGAGACAATTAGGAGGGATATGATAAGCCTGGTATGAAATACTGAATGGTTGTACAGTGGTAAATCATCCTCTGGGCCCACTGTGGGTGGGACAAGCAGTCCTGCGCTCCATTTGTGCAGAGAATTGTTCAATTAGGCATTATGAGAGCAGTGCAGCCCTTGATTGTCCTACCTGCCAAAAGCTTCAGGGTGGATTGTTTGAGCACTTTCCACCCACTGTTCATTCAGGGGTATTTGGGACACTTGTGATGACCCTTTTCAGCGCTGGCTCAACCCCCCCAGACTGACAGTAGAAATAATTCTCGTGGTGCCACTCAGTGCAAACTTCTGTCTTGTGTGACAGCATCTTCTCACTGCTCCGAGCTCAGCTTGCAGCATTGCCCTGACCTTTGGGGCTTTTTTGTCTTTTTTAATCCCTCTGTTTCAAAGGGATCCAGGCCCTCAAACAGGTGACCAAGAGATACGCCCGGAGGCAGAACAAATGGGTCCGAAACCGCTTCCTGAAACGTGAGTCCTCTGTTCCCACCCCTCCTCGCCCATCCCTGTTCTTGCATCTCTCCTCATCCCTCCTCAGTGCCTCCCCCGCTCCAGCTGGAGAGGGGACGGTGGTGCTTTGGGGCCGTTTGTGTCCACGTGTGTCCTGCCCACGGCCTCTCATCCCAGACAGTCAGAAGCCTCCTCCTCCTCACTGTACCCTGTACCCCATCCCCTCCCAACAGCAGTGCCATCAGGATGGATAAAATCCCAACAGGACACAGTAACCCCTAACAGCTCCTGAGGGGCTCAGGGAGGGGGTCCCCACGCACCCACACATGCTCCTGGCTCTGCGGGGAGAAAAGCCCATTTGACAGCTGCCCTCCAGATTAGGAGCAGGAGCCCTGTGGCTGCTCTCAGCCTGGGCTGTGCTCTCTGTGGTGGCAGGGAGCCAGCAGGACTTCCCCGTCCCAGCCCCAGCCTTGGAGCGGGGCCAGCAGCAGCAGCTGGGAGCCAGGCACTTGTTGAAAGGTGCTCGGTAGGGGCAAAGCAACAATAAAATAAACAACAATAATAATAAATAAATAAATAAAAAAGGCAGGGAGAAACTCGAGTCAGAAAAAAGACGGACTTTGAAGGAGGCGCGAGAGCTCTCCCGGGGCCATGTGCTGGGTGGCTGCGGCTCACCTTTCTGGTGGCAGCTGTGCTTCAGATGGGCCCTGTCGGGGGGTTTGTTTGTGGGTACGGCAATAAAACCAGCACCTGCTGGGGACTGGCAGGCGGCACCTTTTGATGGCTTTGTCCGGGCAGGGACAACCGTGTGCCCGCGGGCAGGTGAGTTGTGGAGGGCAGGTGAGCCACGGGGAGCAGCCGCGTCGCCCCGGGGGAGCTGGCACACTCTCACAGCAGCTGTCTCACCCAGGCTGGGCTGCAGCAAGTGCCCCGTGCCCTGGCATCAGTCCCAGGGTGGCTCTGAACCTGTCCCTTGTCAGGTCGAGGCAGTGGTTAAAGTATCTCCCGCCGTGTCCTGCTGCCCCGACCCGGCGGCACCAACCCCTGCACAATCAATTACGGCTCTGAGGCTCCACGCCTGCACCTCCTTGTAAGCTTGGCGTGGTGGCTTTGTGCCTGGATCCAGCTTTGTCATCTTCCTCAGCCTCCTGTGGGCCGTGGCTGGGGTGGGGTGGTTGTTCTCGTGACGAGCTGTTGGCACGCTCAGGTTCTGTAGCTCTTTCCCGAAGGCAGCCAACCTTTGGGAGATGCTTCCTTGAGTTCCAGGGTGTTCCTGCTGCTTGCAGGGGCGGTGCCTCCCGTAATTTTGGCTCTGGAAAACCTGCTGCTGTTTGCTTCTGAATGCTGAAGAACAGCTAGATAGGATAAGGCAGATGCCTCCTTCTCCCCATGGGTGCTGGGGCGGGATGCTGGGGGGTTCTGGTGGTGACCTGCCTTCCCGTGTCTCCGTAGGTCCCGGGCCCAACGTGCCACCAGTGTATGGCTTGGAGGTGTCTGATCTCCAGCGGTGGGAGGAGGATGTGCTGAAACCTGCTCTGGAGATCGTGGAGAGCTTCATCCAGGTACTGGATAACGAGTGAGCACATGAGCAGTGACAGTCTCAGCAGTCTGCAGGCCCTATAACTTGGCACACAGTCTCTCCCATGAGCAGGGCTGGCTGCTTTACTTGTCCAGCCTTGGACTTTCCTTGAGTAGTAGAAGTTTGTTGTCTAAGCTGAAAATTTCTCCTAATGCCCAGTGTTCCACCTGATAAAACTGCAGTGTCTGTCCTGCCCACCTTAGTGTCTGGGTTTGGCAAGTCCACGTCCCAAACTCTATCAAAGTGAACACAGAGGGGCAAATTTTCACGCCAGAAACCAACCTGAGGCATTACTTAATCTGCAGGGTCGGGAGCCCCCGGCAGAGCCCCTGAAGATGGAGCACGATGTGACCGAGAACAAGCGGAGCCATCACCTGTGTGAGCTCTGTGACAGGCTCATCATCGGGGACAGGGAGTGGGCAGGTAGGATGGCAGCAGGAGGACGGGAGGGACCTGAGAGAGGGCACAGCGAGCGTGGTTATGTGGAGGCAGGGATGGAGCAGCTTCCCTGGCTGTGTCCGCGTGGCCGGATGACCCTCGGCACTTGATCTTGGGCTTTCAAGGATTGTTTACAGCCCGTGGATGAAAGCAGCCATTTGCAAGCCCAGAGGGGGTGCAGGAGCTGTGCCACAGCAACCATCTGTCGGGCTTTCCCCCTTCCCCGGGCTTCCCCCCTTCCCCAGCACCCAGTAAACACGGGGAGTGTCATACCAGGATCTGGATGTAGCATCTGACTGTGTTTAGTCAGGGCTGCTGGTCCTTTACAACCCTTTAGATGCTTCCTCATAAAGTGCAGAACAAACTCGTTCTCTCTAAAATTCTGTTGTGTAAATGAAAGTATCTTAATGTTTTAATAGCTCTGTTTTGCTCCAGTATATTCTATTTGTGTGAGGTTCTTTTTTTTTTAAAAAAGTATAGTAATAGAAAGGGATTTTCTATTTTCAATAGACTTACTTTAAAAGAGCTCAGCTGGAATCAGATTAAGTCAGTGAATTTATCTGTGCTGGGAGGCTCATGCTGAGAGCCAGAAACAAAAAGTAGTGGAGAAACTGGCTGCAGAAATGAAACTGGTAAATCTCCATGTGTTGCCCAAATGCAGGATGTGCAGGGTCGTGGTTTAACCCCAGATGCATCCGAGCCTTGCACAGTGGCTGGTTTTGGCTGGGACAGCTGATCCCAACTGGTCCACTGCCCACCAGTGGGATGGGAGAGAGAACTGGAAGGGCAAAACTGGGGAAAACTTGTGGGTTGAGTTAAACACGGTTTAATAGAGAAGGCAAAGCAAAACAAGGAATTAATTCACTGCTTCCTGTGATCGGGCAGGTGCTCAGCCATCCCCAGTAAAGCCGGGCTCTATCTCGTCTAATGGTGACTCAGGAAGACAAACTCCATCCACCCCAATACCCCCCCCTTCCTCCTTCTTCTTCCCCAGTTTTATATATTGAGCATGAGCTGTATCATTGGAATATCCCTGGGATCAGCTGTCCCAGCTGTGTCCCCTCCAAACTCCTCGTGCACCCCCAGCCCTCCCTCTCTGCCGCGGCGGCGTGAGGAGCAGAAAAGGCCTTGGCGCTGTTCTGGAGCTGCTCAGCAGCAACAAAACATGCCTGAGTTATCAACCCTGTGTGCAGCACAAACCCAAACACAGCCCCAGACCGGCCACTGTGAAGGAAACCCACTCTGCCCCAGCCAAAACCAACACACGCAGACACAATGTAAAGATAAATTTCCCGGGTTGTTGATCCTCTGATTTGAATGAGTTGCTTGTTCCTACTGAGCTGGGGAAGTGCTGGAAGCAAAGATGGAAGCTCATTGTAATGAGATCAGTTTGTCAGTGCAGTTGTTGTTTTAAGCCAGTCTCGGCTTGGAGGTGCTTTGAAGGAGCTCTGCCTGCCCCAGAACCAGAGCACTCTCGGAGCTGTCAGGCTCCCTGTCATCCCTCCAGGTCCAGCAAGTTCTGTGACTGAGTGGGAACTCCTCACGGTGGTCCCCCCAAACACCACAGCTGCAGCTACACATCCCTAGGGATGTCACCCCGGATTCCAGTGGGTTGTGACAATACCTCCCTCAGCCAAGACCAGCTGTTGTGCTCTGCATCCAGCTGAACTGGGCTCAAATCCCCCAGATGGTGGGAGGAAAATGGCCCAAAACCTGGGTGTTACTTGTGCCTGCAAAATGGAAAAGGAAGGTGAAAACAGTGGTGGGAACTGAGTGGATCTGCAATCTGTTTTCTTACGTGAAGTTGCAGATAGTTCTGGGAACTGCTCCCAGTGCCCTGCTGGCTCTGAAAGATTTTAAAATTTTATGTAATTATACAATTTGTGTGGACTTAAAGAGCTCGGCTCCCCAGACAGCAGCAGCAATCAGTCCTTCTTCAGCCACTGCGGCTTTGGTGTTGCTTGTGACAAATTGCAAGAGGTGAGACTTTATTTCAAGCTGAGGGTGACCCTCCAGCATTGTGATAAAGCAACAGCTTTGCATGTAATTTCATCCTTTGGCAGAAAAAAGGACGACTGGAAAACACCTGAGGGCCTTGATTCAGCAAGTAAATACCCTTGTTTAATTAAGGCCCTGCTTGAAAAGTTTGTGCTGTAATTGCTGCTCTGATCTCTTTGGAAATGGCAGAACCGCCCCGCTAAGGTGGTCAGACAAAGCGCCTTCCCTGAGCTAAAAACACTGATAGAGGAGGTTTTGCTGTCCTTGAGGAGGTGATTTCGCACAGAAACGCAGCTCCTGCTGCCCCGCTGTGTCCGTAGAAGCCGAATCCCTGGGATTACCCCTCTATTCTGTCTCTCTCCTGCTGCAGTGCCCTCCTGGCTGGGGCACTGCCCTGGAGCTATGCAAAAGCGCGGTTGTGCTCCAGGCTCCGTCCCTGGCTGCTCTGTAGATGCACAGGATATTCCCAGTGCTGTGGTGCAGGCATCCAGCCCTACAAATGATCCTGGCAGAGCTCCACAGGGAGAGCTGAGAGTTGCACAACCTCACCTGCAACCTGCAAAGTGCTGCCTCTTTTGGAAACACTTTCCCTTCTCCCGGCCTCTTGGGAGAGGCTGGGAGAGTCGAGTCATGACATGGGCTCTTCTGCATGTACAGAGCCAAGATTATTCCCTCTTCCAGTCCTCCCTGTGTTCAGGAGGAGGTTTGGGAGTGTTGTCCCCCCCTGAGCCCTGATAGTTTGGCCTGGAAGTGTCCAGAGAAACAGGCAGGGCAGGGCTTGGGAGTTCACTTTTCTGCAGGAATGAGTTGTGCGGGAGGGTGGGAAGGGAGGGCTGTCTGTGCTGCACGGGAGGATCGGGTGTTTCCTCCTCCAAATTCCACAGATTAAAGGCTCTGTTTGCCTCCAGCTCACACACAGTCCAAATCCCACCTGCACCACCTGAAGAAGAGGAGGAAGCTGGAGGCAGCCAGCGGTGCCACAGGGACCGTTGGGGACAGTGGGGACACAGAGACCTCGGATGAGGATGGCAGCCTGCCTGTGCCATAGGCCTGGAAACCAGCTGGCAGAGAGGATCAGCCGTGCTTCCACCTGCATGGCGAGGAAGCCCCTTAGTCCTGGGCGGCCTTGGAGCAACGAGCTGAGTCATTTCTTTTGGGATGAGGCGGGTGTGTGACGGCAAAGGCCGCCGGCTGCGTTGGATCCTCTTCATGTGGCCTCATCCCGCCCTGTTCCCATGCTTCCCCAGCCCTGCCTGGAAAGGGCTGGGCCCCGGGGCAAGGCTGCTGGGAGCATCCTCCCATGCAAAGTGTGAATTCCTGCCAGAGAGGCAGCGTTATCCTTGGAATGGTTGAGCTGATGCTGCTGGCATGCGGACGTGTGGATCCCAGAGACAGAAATACCCCGACTCCTCCAGCTTGGCCAGGAGTGCAGCTCCAGAGCCGAGGGAGCTCTTGCTGCCTTTATTGTGGAGAGGATTTTTTTTTTTGTTCTTTTATATGGAAATAAAGTTGCAGGATTATTGTGGGTTCCCCTCCCTCCCTGTGAACAGGTGCGGTTCCCTTGCTCTCTGATTCCACCTGGCCCGGGTTCTCCGCTCTGGGCATGGGGCAGGAGATCCAGGTCTGGTTCCTTCTTCCAGCCACCTTTTCCACAGCTTCTGAGGGAGCTGAGCAGATGTTCCCAGCATGGTGGGGGAAGGCTGATCCCTGAGCACACAGCAGGTGCAGAAGGAGCTGGCACCTGTTAAACAGGAACTTGGAAATGATCTCATCGAGTTTGCAACAGATGAGTCTGTCCTAGTTAAGGCTGAATTCCCGGGGGTTTACACTGTGGTTTGGCAGTGGGAACCAGCCCTGCATTTGAATCTGAGCTGCTGAGCAGCAAATTCCTGGTGTTCCAGGCAGTTGGTGTCCCAGCACTGTTCCTGGAGGATGCGAGTGCCGTCTGTGCCGCTGCATTCCCCGGCGTGCTGCTCTGGTGAAACCAGGACAGCCTTTTCCAGGGCAATTGGGATCCTCCTGGCAAATGCAATCAGGACACCTCCTCCTGGGAGGGTTCTGGGTTGGTAGAGCACAAGTTTTTCCTTCAGCTGCTTGTGCCATGTGGCAAGAGCCACCTCCCAGGGCGCATCCTGCCAGGGGAAGGGCTGCGTGGGTGGATCTGCCGGCGCAGGCTCTGGAGATTCCTGCTTTGGTGGGGATTAGATTAAACCTCCGTTTTGTGTTCCTCAGCACTGAGCTATTTCTGTCACGCTCTGGGGGGTGGCTGCCTTGGGTGGTGTGATGGAGTGTGGGGTGGCTTGGGAGCTCAGACTGAAGGGAATATGTGGGGAAGAGCTGGGAATTTGGCATTGGGCAGAGCTGGGCATCAGCTTTGGAATGCTGGGCACTGCATTTGTGTTGCTGGGTCTGTGCAGCACCAGCTGAGCCTCTTCTCCAGCCCAGACTTGTTTGCCGTCCATGCTGACTCGACCCATGGATTTGGGCTCAGCCCAGGGCTGGAGCACATGGCGAGGAGGTCGTGGTATGGAATCGTGTTCTCCCCGCCTGGATGGATGGGATGTGAGCCCCATTTACTGCCAGTGTGCTGAGCGTGGTTTCTGACAGACAGCATGGAGATGTTGAGTCATCTCCCCCGGCCAGGCCAGGGTCAACGGGGCCACACTGGGAATGAGGGGTGGGATTATCTGCTCCGGCTCCTGAGTGCAGTCAGATGTCCATACTGTTAGAAATGGATTAAATATCCTTAATCGGTTTAATATGAACTTTGTTATCCCCACAGATACATGTTATTCCTCCCACAATAGCTGTAGTCTGCCTGTTCTCTTCAGGAGCCTGCTGGGGATGGGCTGTGCTGAGCCATGGCCAGACAGGGGCTCCCAGGCCTTCCCAGGAGAACGGGGCCTGTCATAATTCCTTGTCCATGCTGTGACTGGGGTTGGAAGTGGAAGGAGGAAGCACACCTTGATCCTGCCAGCAGTGAGGAGCAGGTGACTTTGCTTTCTTGGAGAGGTGGGGGCTGTCAATGAGGACACAGGGTTTTGTTCAGGCATAGCCTGAACCCTGCCATGGTTTGCTCTTCGAGGAGGGAGACGGTGTCTGTTGTACCTCTGCTGTTTGAGGGTCTCCAGGCAGGGTCACCCAGTTCCTGGCACCAGCAGCATCTCCTGCTCCTCCTGCTCCGGGCCCTGCAGAAGGGACAAACAATTCAGAATCGCTCCCCGATCCCAGCCAGGACTCGCTGAGAAAGTTGTTGTGGTCTCAGGTTTCAGGCTGCTGTCAGTGCCGGGAGGTTTCTGGATGGGGATGGCACTTCACTCCATCTGCCCTCCGCTAATCCCCAGACAAACGCGGCTCTTCCATCTGTGCAGCCGGAGCCGCCGAGCCCATCACACCAGCCACTTAATCTAAATGGCTTTGGCCAAAGATAAGGTCATTAATTACACTGGGATTAGAAAACAGTCCGGGCCCAGCATGGCTTGGCTCGCCATCAATTAAAGTCCTCAGCGCCCTGGCCTGGCTGAGCATCGAGCCGAGAGCTTGAGCTGGAGGAGCTCTGTGTCCCTGCTGACAGGGCACTGCCTGTCCTCGGAGGAGCCCCCTCACCTGGGCGCTGGTATTTTGGTACTGCACTGGGGTGGGATCCCGTCCCTTGGTCACTGGCAGGGCGGTGTGAGAGGCAGAGCTGCTGCTGCAGGTCCCAGGGGACACCACTGGGATGCCCCGGGAGGAGCGTGGGCGCCGGGGCAGCCAGTTTGGCACAGATTCTTGTGTCCAGCAGTGACAGGTACGTGGGCAGCACCTCACCATCTGCATCCCCATCGCTGGCTGCCTCCAACCTCCACCAGCTCCTGCCAGACCACCACACTGAGCTTGGCCCTGACTCAACGCCCTCATGGGTGGCCAAGCCCTGATGCCCTCGCTCGTGGCCGCTGTCCCCAGAGCTCAGAGCTGTCTGTGATGGTCCAGGACTTGTGCTTCCTCCTGCAACTCCACCTTTTCGGTTCCCTTTTCTTACCATATTTTGGGTATCAAATGCTCCGATCTGCTCGATCCCGCAGGAAATGGCTCGTCCATGCAGTGCTGCCCTTTGCCGGGGCGGGATGTGCCACTTGCTCTGCCCTGCCGGATGTCACGGTGGGGAGCAGTCGGGGCTGGGATATATCACGAGTTTGGCCTCATCCCTCCCCTCGCAAGGAAGAGGCACCGTGAGGGAGGTGGGGGGACACTGTGGGCTCTGCGCCAGGAGCCGACCGGCACTGGGGCACCGGGGCACAGCTGCCACCTCGCCCGGCACTGGTGACCAGCTGGTGTCTGTGCCCTTGTTCACTGTGGTGGGTTTAAAGCATCCGGCTGTCCCTTAACTCCCGTTGGAGGTCCCGGCTGCTGACGCTGCCCCAGCTCTTCCCACCCCAGTTCCCACACTGCAGGGACGGTGCCGCGCCGCTGCCTCGGACGGGCTGGGGACCATCTGGGGGACGGTGTCACCTGGGGCCGCCGGCTCCTGCAGACACGCGGCAGCTGCAGCGTCCGAACTGAGCCGTGTCCTGGGCTCAGCTTCGGTTCTCAGGTGGGCTCATCGTGTCGTGGAGCGCAGGGAGGGGGATTTAACGGAGCCCTGGGTGGCGGGTGCGGTGGGAGGGAGCCCTCGGGGTCCATTGGGGCTCAGCAGGGCTCAGTGGCACCGCTGGCACCGCTGCCGTCGCGGGGCTGGTGGGTGAAGGGAAATAAAGGGGAACCCGGGGCACGGCTGGGGCACGGAGAGCTGGGAGCAGGGCAGGGCGTGGGGGGATCCTGTGGCCCAGCCGGTGCCTCGGCAGCGTTTTTGGGTGGCTGTGGTGAAGCCATGGGTGAAGCTATGTTGCAAGAGCCTAAAAATAACCAGAGCCGTTGGCCAGGCCTGTGCAGCAGCGCGTGCCCCATCCTGCGCCGCGCGGGACTTTGGGTGGATTTGGCGGCAAAGCCCGGGTGTGCGTGAGCTGGATCCTGGCATTGGGCCCAGGAAATGCCGGTATCCGAAGGGCTGGGGGCTGTTCCCCCTCTTTGTCCTGTTCTTGAGCTGCTGCCCCATGCCCGGGGGTGCCCGTGCAGGTTTGGGGTCGTGTGGGCTGAGCTGGGCTGCGGGGGCAGGTGGGTGGGATTGGTGTCCACATCTTGGCAGCCTGAGGGATTCGGTGTGGGAGTCCACAATTCAGGGGGGCTGTGGGGACACCACCCGTGTGCCCTCCAGCACGTGCTGGACGCAGTGGTTGTCCCCCATTGCCCAGGTGGGGAAACTGAGGCACAGGAGTGCTGCCAGCGCTGTGACACCTCGCAGGAGGCTCTGGGGTCCTGGTGTCACCTGTGGGGTGCCCGTTGTCCCCTGGCAGTGCCGGGGGGGTCAGCAGCGCCGGGAGCTGCCTGTGTGCCAGGCGGGAAAGGCGGGAAAGGTGGCGGGAAGGAGAGCGTTGGCAGGACACCAAATCCCAGGGGACTTGGCCCTGTGCCCCAGGAGCGTGGCTGTGCTGACATGAGCCCTGGGGTGTCCCCGTGGGGGGTGTCACTGCCCATGCCAAGGGCTGACCTGGGGTCCAGCACTGCAGAGGGCCCGTCGGGTACTCCCCCAGCTCGGGGGGCTGCGGGTGGGGCTGTGAGGCCGAGCAGGGCCCCTCCACGGTGTAGCTGGCGTGAGTGGGGCCGGCATGGCCGCGTTGTCACGGTGTCACAGGGCCATCTGCCGGCAAAGGCACCGGTCCCGTGGCAGCCAGCCATGGCCTCCAGCAGCATCCCAGTCCTCCCAGTCTGTAGCTGCTGGGGCACTGGGGAAGGAGGGGGCCCTGGATGGGCTGGCTTGGGGGCAGCAGTGGGGGCAGCCCCACCCTGGGGGGCACCCTTGGGGACCACCCTGGGCTATTTACCCTCCAGGAGCTCCTGATCACCGGCAGTGTCACAGCAGGGTGGAGACTTGGGAAGTGGGATTTGTCCCACAGGGATGAGTCCCCACGGAATCATGGAGGGGGGACACGCTCCCGAGGGGGTTCAGTCAGGGGGTCTCATGGATGAGACTCACAAGGGCTGGACAGTGGGTGCCTCCCAGGATGAGGACACGGCAGAGACAGCCCCACTCTGGCCTCGAACAGATTAAATGTCATTTTATTTCACACCCCAAAAAAAAAAAAAATGTAGAAAAGAAGAGGTGAGTGTGGATTTAATTGCTCATATTAAAAATCTACCAGGTGAGACTGAGCCATTTCCTCCAAAGTCAGTGCAGATCCGCAGGGATGCTTATTCCTCCTCCTTCTCCTCCTCCTCCTCCTCCTCCTCCTCCTCCTCCGCCAAATGCTCGGGGACCAGGATGGGGACAGGGGTGACACCTGCCCCCTCCCCAAGGTGTCCCCATGCCATGGGCACTCACAGCCACCGGCCCCATTGGCACATCCCTGCCCAGGTCCATCCTGCCCGGCCCCGGCACCCCCAGCGCGGTGTCCCCACGGTGCCACCCGCACCACGCGCCCAGGAGCGGGTGCTAATTTGGGAGGTGGGAAGGGGGGCAGGAGCGCCTGGGGGGGGTGGCCTCGGGCCGTTTTGACGTTCCGTTAGTGTTCCTGTGTATTCCTTATTGTCCCTTTCCCCTCTGTACAAAATGAGCAGTATGGTCATGGGCGTCGGTGACACGGTGGACGTTGCGGCTGCGGCGGCCGCCCCGCGCTCACTGCAGCAGGGCCCGGATCTGTTTGGATGTGGTGTCATCGTTGAGGTGCCGAGTGGTGTACCTGGACAGAGAGGGGACGGTCACCCTGTGGCCCCCCTGACCTGCTCTGCTGTCACCCCACATCCCACTCCGCGGCCCCCGGCTCACCTCAGAGCATTCAGGAGCCCCTCGGTGCTGGTCGAGGGTTGGTCTTTCAAGACTTTGATGCAGCCTTTCATCTGGAGGGGGGAGTGAGAGGGGCTGTGATATCCCAGATGTGCCATGGGGGGGTTGTCCCCCTTCCTCTCCATCCTCCTCCTCGCTGCTCCGGGGGGGGAATGAGTTCCCCTCAGGACCAGCTCAGTGACATCCCCACATGGGTCATCCAGGGAGATCATCACAGCTACACTGGGATGAGCAGGATGGGTGCGACCCTCCCCCAGCACACCCCATGGCCACTCACATCGATCTTGGAGGTCTTGGCGAAGGCCCCCACGGGGTGGACGTGGTCATAGAGGATGATGACGCCGACCATCACCCGCATGCAGAACAGGAGGGTCTCGGTGTTGGTGAAGCGGCTCCGGTACTCCCTGTGCCAGGAGAGGGGCCGGCTGAGCCTGGGGGGCTGGGAGAGGGATCCCAGCACTGAGATGTCCCCCCCAACCCACACGGGGTACTCACGGGGTCTCCAGCATCACCCTGCAGACACAGGCCATGGTGCTCAGGCAGTCGGTCGTGTCCTCGATCGGGAGGGTCTTGTTCTGAAACCCAACATGTCCTGACTGCTCTTTCCACCCCCAGTCACCCCACATGGTGCTGGGGCTGTAGGGGGCATCCCCCCTATCCCGAGGGTCCTCCCAGCCTCCCTCACCTCTGAAACGAACTTGGTGGTGGCATTGCTGAGTGTTTTGAGCATGGGGGTGGCCTCGGCGTAGAAGAGGGACATCCTGTTGGCCATCTCGTTGTTCACCTCGCTCTCCGCGTCCAGCTGGGGAGGGGTGTGATGGGGGGCCATTAGGGTGGTTAATCAGCCCTGAGTCAATCCCAGCCCTGTGAACCCCTGGGGGAGGCCATCCCTGGTCAGGGCGGGGGAACAGCACCATCCTTTCACCTGCAGGTTGTTGATGCGATTCCGGCTGATGGTCCGTCTGTAGTAGCTGAAGTCGTTCTGGATGGCGGGGTTGGTCATCTGGGTGGAAAACCCAGGTGAGGGGCTACAGCAAACCTGGGGGGGTCCCAAAGGGCCCCTGCTGGCTCACAGCTTTTGCACGGTCCCAGTGTGGGGACCCCCAGTTCTTGTCCTGCACAGGGAGGTACCTTGAGCTCATCGAAGCTGAGGGTGAAGTGGAGGATCTCGGCAAACTGCTTGGCCAGGGCCTGCTCCCTCTCGAGGTGCTGGGTCGGGGCGTACGGGGGGCTGGTGAGGGCCTCCAGCAGGCTCCTCAGGGCGTTCTCTGGGAACAAAGCACCTCTGGTCCCCTCCTGCCCCTCGCATGTCCCCACCCCGTCCCCAACACACTCCATGGCCAGGGCTCCTTCAGCCTGTCCCATTTCTGCATCCGAGGCAGGACGCGGGATGCAAGGAGGGGATGCAGGACAGGGGGGCAGTGGGTCAGGCACTCACCCAGCCGCAGGGAGAACTCATAGAAGCGTTTCAGCTTAGCAACGAGGGGGCAGACGGCGCTCCAGGCCCGCTCCTGCAGCCGCAGGTCCCCGGGGTTTTGGATGGCCTGGAGGGGAGAGGGTGCCAGTGGTTGCCCCAGGCTGTGGCGGGTGGGTGGGCAGCGGGCGCCGGGGCTGCACCCACCTCTCGGATCTCCTGCCCGGCGCCCGTGTACGACTGCAGCTCGGCCAGGATGGTCTGTGCCTCCTCCAGCACCGCGTTCACCTGGTTCCACACCGCCGTCTCGGCCTCCGTCGGCTGCGCATCTGCAGGGCAGCGCCCCGGGGAGAGAAACCCGGAGGGCTCTGAGCGGGGCCCGGGGCGGCGAGAGCCAGAGTGGGGTGCCAGCACCCCATCCCACAGCTCTCCCGCCAGTCCACAGCCCTTCCTGGCGGGATTCTCCCCCTGATCCGTCTCCTTGCCCGAGCTTGAGCCAAGCTGTGGAGTGGGGGGTAGGTGGGGGTGAGTCCTGGCTGCCCTGTGACCGCCGTCCTGCTCATGGGGGTCCCTGAGCAGCCCTTGGCCCCGCTCACAGGAACCCCCGAGCAGCCCTCGGCCCCGGGTTGGCCCCAACTGCCCCAGGGGAGAGGTGTGGAGTGACAGCCCCCGGCCACGGGTCTGCCCCCCCCTCCCCGGGGAGACCCCCGGACGGCAAAGGTGGGGGGAAGACGTCTGGGATGGGCTCAATGCGATGGGTGACGGGTACAAGAACTCAAAATGGTGTGGATGTGGAACTCAGGATAAGTACGAAACAAAAAATGAAAATAAAAATCCCATCTCACTTTCAAAGTCAAGGAAAAAATTAGGGCCTTGGTCAAGTTCGTTATAAGTCAACACTTTTAGAAGGTTCCCCATGTGAAACCTGCAAGAGAAGAAACAAGAGGAAAAAAGCATGATGGTGAGGTGGAGCTCGGGGAAGAGGCGCCGGGCTGTGGGCAGAGGCGGTGGCCAGAGCCCCCGTTCTCCCCCCGCTGCTCCCGGGGTGCTCGGGGGGCTCCCCGACAGCCAGGGGAGGGGTGACCCCTCAGCTGCTCCCGGCCCCGAGTGCAGCCTCTTCCCCCCCCCCGCGATGGTGATGAGCGCTGGCGGATGGGGTGATGGAGAGGAAGGAGCGGAGGGAGGAGGGAGCCGCCGGGAAGCGGGGAGCGAGTCCCTGCAGTCTTAGCTACAGGCGTTCCCCTCCTCCAGGTGCAGAGCCAGCCCCTAAATGGGGCGTCCCGGGCAGCCCTCAGAGCCCCGTGCCCACAGGCTGTGGAGGGGACTGGAGGCAGGCGAAGGTTGTGCTGCCTCAAAGGAACCTGGAGGAGCCAGGAAGGCCTCTTGCCGTGGGAGTGGGTGGCTGTGTGACCCCAGCCCTGGATAGTTTGGAGGTGCCTGTGCCTGAGGTGGTTGTGCATGGCCTCTCCTTGCTGAGCATAGAACTGGGGCCGGGGCTGGCGGGAGTGGTTGCACTGTTTTTACCCTCCTCACTCTTGCTCTGAGCTGTGCCCCGGGGGAATTGCAGGAGAGGGAGTCAGAGGGGCCCTGGGGCTGTGCCCGGTTTGGCATCCTGCTGCCATCTTCTGTACACCCCTGTGCCCAGCCTGGGAGGTCCCAGAGCTGTCCTTTCCTGTCCCAGTTAGCCCAGGTTGGTGGGAAACAGGGGCAGGTCCCTGATCCCCATCACTCGGTTCAGGCTGTGACCACGGCACCAACCTTTCCGGCAGTGCAGGTGGATCATTCCCTCCTCCTTACCCAGCCTCCAGGCTGTCCCTGCTGTGATGGCCACCAGTGCCATCAATTGCAGCAGCAGGCAGGTGGCAGGTCCCTGAGGTCGTCCTGGGCCAGGTCCTGCTGCTGGGATGTATCCTGTATCCTGCCACTCAGCCAGGATGTCTCCCCACACTTTAAGGGATGGGGCATCTCTCGGGGTCTCGCTCCCCTGCCCCACTCAGCCCTTTGCGGGGCGAGTTTGGTGCTGCCCCAAGGCACTTGGGGACGTGGGGCTGCTCGGGGACACGGTGCCTGTCCCCATCGTCCAGAGAGCAGCCACAGCAGTGGCCCCGGCCCCCTCCCCGCGCCCGCCCTGCTCATGGGACTTACTTTCAAAATCCAGGAAAAAATGAGGACAGTTTTCTAAATCTTTGCCCAATACCTTTATCAGGTTGCCCATGGCCAGCAGACCTGAGCGAGAGAAACAGAACAGAGTGGAACAGCACCGGCACCCCTGAGCCCCCAACGGTGCCACCTCCACGGCACCTGCCTGTGCCCGTCCCACCAGGATCTGCACCCCGTGGCCCCCATCACTCTCCCTCCTGGCCGGGCGCAGAGGTGTCAGCATCCACCAGAACATGGCGGCTCGGCTCTCCCGGCACTTCTGCCAATTCCCAAGGGAATTGCAGATCTGGGAGTTGTGTGCTCCCTGGGGCACCCCTGGCCGTGCAGCCACCACTGAGGCACCCCAGTTCCCCCACCCCAGCACCCCATGCCCGCCTGAGTGTTCGGGGGCTGCGCCAGGTGACCCCCATGGGGTCGTGCCTTTGCTGATGGGGCTGGGCCGCCACCCATGGACAAGGGAAGATCCCAGCTGGGAATTGTGCCCCACAGGCTTGGTGTGGGGTGCCTGGTGCCTGCGCTGGTGCGTCCCACCCGCCCCACAGTCGTGTTCTTGGGTCTTTACCTCAGTGCCCGGAGTGGCAGCGGTGGCTACGGCAGGAGCAGGGGCTGTGCCACCCCCTGAATCACTGCATGGGCTGGCAGGGACCTGCAGGCAGGAGGGCGAGAGGGTCAGGGCACCCCACTGCCCTGGGGACCCACCGGTGGGTGACCAGGCGGGGAGGCACAGTGGGACACTGGATCCCACCACCCACCTCAGGCTGCCACCAGCCTCGTTTACCTCGGTTATTTTTTTTACTGCCATTGGCAGCTCACCAGACACCGAGCTGAGTATCTCTGCCCCTCTTCACTCCTTGGGGGACCTGCCAGCAGCCCGGGGACAACCCCAAGGCTGAGCCATCTGTCCCCATCTCTCCTTGGAGAGGCCAAGATCCCCAGGGATGACTTTCCCAGCTCCACTGGTTAGCTTTGCTCTTTTCTGCGCTTTGCATGAAGATCCCTTTATGCCGCCGATGAGCCACAACCCAAATCCTGCAGGCACCGGGATGCTCCCCCCGTTCCCTGTCTCCCACCTTTCCTACAGGGATGTGGGGAAGTCAGGATTGGCCCCATGGTGTTAGCAGGCTCCAGGAAGCAGTCATGGGTTCAGCAGATTGTAATTAAGCGTTTGGGTTTAATTAATGAGGCAGGGGAAGGGGAGAGGGAGAGCTGGAGCAGCAGTGGAGAGGGAGGGGGTGGCCTCATGGCTGAGATGGAGCTGCTGCCCCTCGGCCCAGTGCTCTCTGCTCACCCCCAGCACAGCCCCTCAGCATCAACAGTGATGGCTCTGCCTTCCTTCTCCTCATCCTCCTCCTCCAGACCCAGTAAGTGGTGGCTTCACATCGGAGCTGCACCAGACAGACACTAAAATTCAGCTGTTTTTTGGGGGAAGCCGGAGCACCCGTGTTCCCCACTGCACAGCCCTGCCTCAGTTTCCCCAGGCGTGGTGGGCGCTCGTACCCCACGATGGCACAAAGACAGCCAGAGCTGCCCCGGCACAGTGACATCGAGGTTCATCCTGCTGGATGCTGGGGTGTTTTGGAGTGGTACTGAGGGGTCCCTGGGGTGCTGGGGGTCCCTGGGGTGCTGGGGCAGCCGGCGGGGTGGGAGATTGGCACCTGCTCTGCTCCGGCATTCGCACACATGCCATGACGGGCGTGCGGGCGTCCTCATGCCCGTGCCACCGTTGTCCTTGACGGGCAACTTGGGGCTGGGATTTGTCACTGCTGAACTCCGCCTGTGCCCGGGGAGGGGGGGCACGGACAGGTCCCCACGCTCCCAGGTGTGAGGACACCCCGGTATGAGGCTGGAGCCGTGGCACAGAGGTTCGGTGCTGGGTGGGAGTCTGGGGATTGCTGCAGCCCCCGTGGGTTGGGGAGGGGGATCCGCTGGGGACTCAGCCCCTGGTTTGCACTATTTCCTCGATCCCAGGTGCCCACACCCCGTGTTCGCCCTTGCCCCAGGGACCCTGGGGTACCACGGCACATCCCCCCAGGGGGGCTGTCAGGGAGGGCGAGGGGCTCCCTCCAGTGCAGGCTGCTCGTTGCTGCGAGGCTGAACTGGGGGAACCGTGCACCCCAAATCCACTGGGAAAGACCCCCCCAAACCGGGAGCGATCACAGAGGAATGTGCTGCTGGAGGAGGGCTGGGAGCAGCAGGCTCCCTGTCCTCAGCCACACCCGAGGTGGCCTCGGGTTCTGTCCCTCCCTGCGGTGGCCTCATTGCACCCCAGCCCTGCTCCGGCACCTGCTCCTCTCCCCGAGCGTCCTGCCCCATGGGGACCCCACGGCAGGTGTCACCTCCATGGGGACATCCCAGCCGATGGGGTGAACCTCCCCCCCGCCACCCTGTCCCAGGCAGGGCCAAATCCTGCATCCAGGAGCATCTCCCCCCATAGCCGGCAGCACCCGGGCTGGCCACGCCGGAGGGGCAGCGATGCCCACGGATCGAGTCCCTCCGTGTCACCGGGGGCCGTTTTTGGGCTGTGCCCCTTGGCCGCCGGCGTAGCATCGCTGTGGGCACCGCAGGCTGGTGCAGCGCCGCAGCCCTGGCCGGGTGCTCGCTGCCCCTTCCCCTTGACCTGGTCTCGCAGCCCCCCGCCCGCCGGGTGCCCACGGGGTGCCCCCCGGGTGCCCCACGGCGCCGCCGAGCCCCTCCTGCCGCTGCCCCCCTCCCCTGGCCATTCCGGCATCGCCGCAGCCGCTGCAGGGTCGGGCGCGCGGTGCCCGAAGGATTTTTCACGGAGGGGGAAGATACCTTATCCCTGGAATCAGGGTGTCGATCCTAAATCCTACCCCAGGAGCAACCAGGACACTCCCAGCCCTGCCCAGGGGGGTGCTGGGGCTTCTCAGAGCCGCGACCCCCACCCGGTTTGGGGACTTCCCTGGGCAGAGGGTGGTGTGAGCCCCCCGCGGGGCTGAGCCCCCCGAGTGGGGCCGGCGGGGTGCGGGGGGCTCCCCTCTGCCTGGCTGCGGCTGCGGATGAGCAGCAGGATTTACCGCAGGGCTGCCGGCAGCCGATCCGCAGCACCCAGCCGGCGCGGGCGGGCACCCACCCGTGCTCCCGCACCCACCCGGGGCCACCGCGGGGCTGCAGAATCCCCGGCGTGGGGAGCACCCACCCCATCTCCACCCCACCACCCTCCCCATCACCCCCAATCCTGAGGGGTGCACCGGGCTAGGGGTGCAAAGGGAAAGGGGGGTCCCTGCGAGGGGCTGCTGGAGGTTTGGGTCCCTGAGCGGGGGGACAGCCAGCTCCTCGCCCTGCTCTCAGGCCTGGTGGCCTGTCCCCGTCCCCGTCCCCCGTGGCGGCCCGTGCTCACCGTGGCGGTGGGAGCCCGAGGCGCGGGCGGGCGGTGGCGGCGGCCGGGCGGCTGCGGATGCTGCGGGATCGCGGGGTGCCGGGGACGAGCCGCCCGCCGTGTGCGTGAGCCGCCCTGCGCCAGCTGCCGAATGCACCACAAAGACCACCATAGCCCCCCGGCCCCCCCTCCACGCCACTGGTGACGGTGACGTCTCAAGTGTGAGGGAGACGGGGATGTTTAACCCTCTGCGTGCCGGCCGGAGAACCTCTGCGGCCTGACGGGGGGGGAGGGCTCCGGCTCCTGCTGGGGGGGCGGGGGGTGCCGCTCCCTGGTTTTGGGGGACACAGTGACACCGAGAGGGTGTCCGTGTGTCCCTCCACATCAGAGCCAGCCTGGCTCAGCCACAGCACCCGCAACCCGCTCCGAGCACACGGAGGGAAGTCCCAGATGTTCTTCTGCTCCTGAGCCAGCCCATGGATGGCACTGCTTGCCTCCAGTCCCCTCTCCAGGGAGGAGGACCTCACCTGGTGCTACTCCCACGGGGACAAACCAAACCCATGTCCCAGGACCCCCGTTTGTCCAGGCAACACCCTCTGCCTGCCCTGAACTGGGGCCAGGAGTGGTTTGGATGGTATGAACCGGCACAGAGTTGTTCCCACAGGGCTGATGTGGTGTGGACCCCTAAGATTGAACTGGTTCTGCTTTTCCACCCTGCACTCCCCTTTTCCCAGGCCAGGACTGAGCATTACAGTGGGGACATCAAGAGGCATCCCCAGTGTCGTGGTCATCCCAGGTCCAGCTTGCCCCAGCTGGGGATGCTGAGGAACCAGGGAAAGCTGTCTCGAAGGGGAGGAGCAGCAGAAGAAACAAGTGAGAAATCCTGATTTTGTCCCTGGCTGTGTGGCTGCTGCCCAGGGTGTCACTAGAAAATGGGAGGGGGGGGGATTTGAGGGGTTGCACTGGCTGTGACCATCATGCACTGGCCTCGAGGGACAGTGTCCATCCCTGTTGCCATCCCTGCCCAGCTGAGTGTGGTGGTGACACTGATGGGAGCGGAGCACTGGGAGGTCACAGATGGGCTGGCTGAGCCACCAGTGCCCCGAGCGCCGCTGGTGTCACAGCCAGGTGACCTGGCAGTGCAGTGGCTATTGGAACTCTGGGATAAGCAGCTCCCATCATTCTGAGAGGGGGCTGATCCGGCTGCAGCAGCCCCAGGCAGCTGCCCCACAGCCCCCCGTCCCCATCGGGCACAGCCCCCCGGGCCGTGCTGGTGCAGCCCGTAGCCGCTGGGGGAAGCTGCAGCCCTTTGCATTCCACGGAGTCGCTGGATAAGGAGGTTTTTAGGAACAGGCAGGGCCCTGGCAGCTCTGCACCCCGGGGACCTCGAGGCTGGGAGCTGGCAGGGTGCTGCTGTGGGAGGGCTGTCACAGAGCCAGAGCTGCCTGCAGAGCCAGGGTCCCCCCCAAACACCCCGTTGTCCACTCTGCAATCCCAGGGCCAATGTCCTAGTTGAGCCTGGGCTTATGTTAGGGTTTGGGGTGCCCCAGTCTGGGCTGAGCAGGGTGCTGTGATTGGGGCCGTCAGTGTGTCCAGCCCCCGATGTGCTCAGGCAGTTCCCCAGCACCACGACTCGTGGTGTCACAGCCCCAAAAATTGGGACACTCCGGTACCACACAGTCATCTTCACCCCCATCCCCAGGGCACCTCTGTCAGCTGGCACTCCTCTGCCTCTTGGAGCTGTCCCATGTCCCTTAGGCATTCCTGTCCCATGAGTTGAGCTGGGCCGGCCTCAGCCCTGGCAGCCGCGCTGCTTCAATTAAGCCCTCATTAATTTTTCAGTCCCCCTGCGCTCCCCGAGCGCGGGCGGTTTGCAGAGCTGCTCTAATTGATGTCTTCTCAACTTCAGCATCTGAGAACTGGCAGCGGGTCTGGGGGGGGGCTCGTCCCCTCCGAGCTCCTGGGGAGGCTCACAGAGAGGCTTTGGGGCCGCACAGAGCCCCGAGGAGTCTGTGGGGGTGACACAAAACCCACGAGGCTGAACCGCCCCATCCCAGGCAGGGTCCAACCCTGGACACCGGCACAGCGCAGGAATGTCACGTCCAGCCGTGGGGGTCCAGCCTTGCTGCCCCCAGGGTGGAGGGGGTGATGGAGCTCTGCAGCTCCACTGCTCACACACGGCTGAAAATATTCGGGTTTTTTGTAACCCAGCCCTGTCTTGTCTCCAGCTGGGACAGCTTCTGCTGCTTCATGCAGCCACCTCTGCAGAAACGGTGGGTGCACCTGAGAGCACGTGCCATGGAGAAGGGCTGAGCACCTCATGGCACCTCCCAGTCCTATGAGGATGGGATGGGGACTAGTCCTGGCTGGCTGTAGACTTCATCCTGGATCAGTGGCCACCAGCTGCAGAGGGACAGCTGTGGACAGGCCCAGGTGGCACTGGGATCACAGCAGGATGCCAAGGTCACCGGGAGAAGCACTCAGCTATCTCCATGGAAACATTCCACGTTTGGTTCTGAAGATCAGAGTGGTTTTCTTGTCCCTTTCCCCTCTGTGCTTCAACCGTGGTTCTGCCGACCAAGAAGCCACTCGTGTGTCCCCATCATGGGGACGTGTGCTGGGTGCCAGCATCCCCTGGCATCCCACTGCCAGCATCCCCCCACATCCCACTGCCAGCATCCCCCTCAGCATCCCACTGCCAGCATCCCCCTCAGCATCCCACTGCCAGCATCCTCCCTGCATCCCGGTCCCAGCATCCCCTCAGCATCCCACTGCCAGCATCCCTCCTGCATCCTGCTCCCAGCATCTCCCAGCATCCCAGTACCGTTTCCCCTCCCAGCATCCCGGTAACCCCCCAGTATCCCACCTCGACCCCCCTACCCCGCGGCCCCTCCCTGTTGACTGACAGCTCTCCCAGCCAATGGACGAACGCTGCCGCCGGTGGGGCGGGCGGCCCGCGGCTACAAGAGGGGCGGGCACGGCGGGGGCTGAGCCGGCGGCTGGACCGCGGCCCCTCCGGTACCGGCACCGGCTCCGCGTCCGGCCCCGCAGAGCCGCCAGCTGCCCGCGCCGCACGACAGGTAAGGGCCGTCGGGGCCGGAGCCGGGGCTGGGACCTGGTTCCTCGGTGCGGAGCTGCCGTCGGAGCTTGTGCCGGGAGCTGCGCTGCTCCCGGGACTCGGTTCCAGCAGGTGTCGGGGCTGGTGCCCCAGAGCCGCCTCCTCTCCGGATGGGCAGAGCACCCCTCGCGTCCCCATCTATCTCCCGGGGCCGAGAGCTGAGCCCCTTCCTTACTCCTTAGGGTGCCAGTCCAGGGGTGATGCTCTGTGCTGCCCAGGGTGCAGCCCTTGAGGGGGACACCTGTAGTAATCCCCCTCTGTCCCATTTTGGGACCAGGGGCCACCGATCAGTGATGATGTTGGTTCTTTGGGGTGAGTGGTTTGTGCCAAGCTTTGGCCCTTCTGGCTGCTGTCCCTTGCCCTGGTGTGACTGGAAAAGGGAATGGAGGACTGGGAACCAAAGGATGTTGCTCTCGAGTCCTTCGCCTGCAGGATAAGGTGTGGTGAGACGCTGCCTCCTCCGGCCAGTGTGACTGGTGGGAGGTGTGGGAGGACACGGGTTCTGGATCAGGGAGGGGATGGCCACGGCACATAATTGGTCCCAGCAGCTTAGAACTGGTCTGTGGTGCTGGGGAGGGGCTCGTGCAGCTCCCCCAGCAGAGCTGGGATGGCTGGGGAAACGTGGGAGTCTGGACATTCCCTCAGCTCCCGCTGCCGAGGGGAGCTGGGTTAAGCGCTGCCGTGGCAGACAGTGACAGATGCTGGTGGGATGATGGGGCAGGAAGAAGCCACTGCCTGTGAGATTAGCTGGGAATGAGGCTGGCTGGGAGCACAAGGACCCCCACATCACTGCAGGGCTCATCCCAGGGTTAACCCCATGTCCCCCCAAGCCCCCATGGCCGGGACATCGGATGCTCCGAAGGAAGACGGTGCTTGGTTGGGCTCCAGGTGAACTTCTACTCAACTTTCTCCATGGAGAGAGAAGCTCCAGGAGCCCTCAGCAAACCATCTGCCGCTCAGGCTGAGCGGCGCTGGCAGCCGAGGCTGCGTGGGAGCGGGCACGGCGTGTATCGGAGCAGCTCCGCGTCCTGCCCACGCAGCCATGGGCTCCCAGCGCTCCGTGCTGCTGGCAGCCCCGTGGCACAGGCAGGGGGGCCTGGCCAGACCCCAACCTCACCAGGGGCTGGCCAGGAGCAGGTTGGGCGTCACTGTGACCGGCTGGAGGCTGCGAGTGCCGTGGCACAAGTGAGGATTTTATGTGCTTTAACGGCAAACTCTTCATTGCCCTGTCCTTGGAGAGGGTCAAGTGAAGTGGGACTAGGTGACCTTTGAGGTCCCTTCCAACCCAAATCATTCTAGAATTCTACGATAACGGCCTGGTAAAGGCCATGGGAAGAATTCTGGATCTTCTGTTGCTTTTTGGGTGATTTTCTGCAGGCAAAAGGAGACCAAGGAGATGAGGGGCTGCAGGTGATGCTACTGGGTGCACTGGGGGGCTGTCTCAGGGCCAGCTCCTGCACATCTCCAGCAGCAAAGGCCACAGCCAAGCATGCTCCCAGTGGCACAGTCGCTGTCCTGCATGGACACCCACCTGCCAGGTGGATCAGCTCTAGCGTGGGGAAGAGGGATGTGGGATCAGCCAGCGTCCAGTGGGGAGGAGGGCCCGGGAGGACCATCCCTCTCTGTGCCTGGTGTGTAGGAGCCGTGTGTTTTCCCTCCCAGGGGCAGCCATGGGCAAGCACAGCAGCAAGCTGGCCCCAGAGATGCTGGATGACCTGGTGAGGAGCACGGAGTTCAGCGAGCAGGAGCTGAAGCAGTGGTACAAGGGCTTCCTCAAGGACTGTCCCACCGGCATCCTCAACCTGGAGGAGTTCCAGCAGCTCTACATCAAGGTGGGCTCCAGCTGGGAGTCCCAGTGCTGCCTGTGGGGCTGGAGCACCCGGCTCCTGCTGGGCAAGGGTGCTGCTTCACGTGCAGCCTCTGTGCTGAGCTTCCCCCTGATCATTTCCACCTCTTTTCTCCCCTTCTTGCAGTTTTTCCCTTACGGAGACGCCTCCAAGTTTGCCCAGCACGCTTTCCGCACCTTCGACAAGAACGGGGATGGGACCATCGACTTCAGGGAGTTCATCTGTGCCCTGTCTGTCACCTCCAGGGGCACCTTTGAGCAGAAACTCAACTGGGCCTTTGAGATGTATGACCTGGATGGGGACGGGAAGATCACACGCTTAGAGATGCTGGAGATCATTGAGGTACCAGTGCTTAAAATCCACAGGGGTAGCTTGCTTTTTCCAGACTTTTAGCAGCTCTTGGGTCCCTTTTCACACCAAGGAATGAGTTTTCCTACCCAGAGCCTTGTCTAAAAGGTACCCAGTGTGCACCAGATGGTAACTGTGCAGCACTATAGAACTCAGTCCCAACAGAGCAGAAATCCTGTGCCCCCTGCCTTATCCTGGGGCATTCTGCCCATCCAGCATTTCCACTCTGGTACTTTGCTTCTCTTCTTCCTCCAGGCCATCTACAGGATGGTGGGGACTGTGATCATGATGAGGATGAACCAAGATGGGCTGACACCCCAGCAGCGTGTGGACAAGATCTTCACAAAGATGGACAAGGACAAGGATGACCAGATCTCCCTCGAGGAGTTCAAGGAGGCCGCGAAGAGTGACCCCTCCATCGTCCTCCTCCTGCAGTGTGACATGCAGAAATAGAGCCCTGGGGCTCAGTGCTGGACTGGCTGCTGCCAACCTCTGCTCCCTGTGGTGGTTTCAATGCCCATGTTTTGCTGAGCCCCTCTGTGCCCGCTTGGCCCCAGGCACGAGCCACGCTCCATCCCTCCTGCTGCCCATCCACCTCTGCTCCAGCTGTATCCTGGACAGTCCACATTCCATACCCTCGAAGGGTAGAGCCTGCTCTGGGCATTTTCAGCTTGAGGTTACCCCAAATCAACCTTATCCCATCCTGGAGCTGGACTCCCTGCAGCCAGTGACAAACTTCCTGGCTCCCCAGGTCTAACTGTTCCCACATTCCTGTCGCTTTCCCCTTGCTTTCTCCTACTGCTCTGCCTGGCCCAGCCCCTGATCCTAACTGATCTTAACTCTGTCCCCTTTCTGCTGCCCTTATGGCTTGTGATGTCTCCAGGGAGGCTGAAAAGTCCCAAGTCCTAGTCCTTGGCCTCTCCTTCTCTGGCAATTCCCTGGAAGGGTGCCCAGAGGGGCCAGGGCTGGCCCCAGGGTGCTGAGGAGTTTGGGCAGGGTATTGCAATGGCTTGAGCTTGTCCACCTCTGCTTTTCCTGCTGGAAACAAGGGGGATTGGTCAGGGGGCTTGAGGGGAGAGCAGAAGTGTCCAAGATCACCCTTGGATGCGGCCCATGTGTGATCCCAGCAGCCACCTCCCACCCCATCACCTGCGTGAGCTGGCAGAGCAAGTGAGTGACCTCCACAGCTGCCCAGGCAGCACCTCAGCTGTTCTGTGGCATTTCTGACCTTCCTGGATATTGAGGTGATGTCTGGGGTCCCAAATTGAAGGCAGGGGCTGCCTGACTCCTCCGTGGGCTGCCCTGGGGCAAGGTCAGGAGCTGAGGCACATCCAAGTGCTGTTCCTGGTGTGTGATGCTGCTGTAGGGACTGGTGACTCCTGGATTGGGGCTGTGGAGAGGTGTGGATGGGTCCTGCACCTGCTGAGCCTCCTGGCAAGCCCTTGAGGCCACAAGAAACATGCTTGTCCCCCTTTGTCTCCCATCCCAGCCTGCTGCATCCATCCCTCCTGTCCCAGGCCAGGAATATTGTCATGGGTCGGTGTTTAGTCTGCACGTGGTGGTGTTGATGACTGTAATATCTGTTAGGAGATGGTGAAGTTGTCCTCTATTTTTTTAATGGAAAAATAAACTGCCCCCTGTGTATGGTGTTCCCCCCGAATGGCTTGTTGGGGGGCAGCAGCTGTGGGGAGAGTGAGGTGGCAACACTGCAGTCCTGAGCATCATTTAGGGGTCTCTGCGGAGCCTGTGACACTCAGGATGTCACATGATGGATGGAGAAACCCCTGGGGACAGCGCAGTGGGGCTCAGCCTGGGGAGCCTTGAAGATGTGTGGGAGTGAAACTCTTCAGTTGTGCAGGTAGCTCTGGGGAAGGGAGTGTTACTTTTGGGGTGGGTAGGACCAGGCACCCCTGGGCTGTGCCAGAAATGGGTTTCATTTGTCAATCAAGACCTTCACTCAGGGCTGGGCATGGCCAGAGAACCTGGTGGCTTTGTCCTGGGCTTCATCCCAGCACCACAGGCAACTGGGACCTCCTGTCACAGTATCTTTGTCCTTTTCTCCACCCTCATCTTCCCTCTGCCTCATTTCCTCCAGGCTTTCTTCTCCACCAGCAGCCTGCACAGACGGTGACTGTTGCTAAGGAGCTCTCACCAAATTTTAATACTTCTCTAATCAATCAGGCAGGGCTGGCTCCTGGGCAGCAGTGCTGACTCCCACCTGGACGCTGCAAGTTACCTGGTCTGTCCTGCAGCAGCCAGCACCTGAGCACGGAGACGGGAGGATGCCAAAGGCAAAGCAGTGCGGGTATTTTTAGGAGCGCTGCTGAGGGGAGAGCTCTGCACCCCGGGTTTGGCTGTTGTGCTTTCCAGGGGTGTGCGTGTGTGTTTGCAGCTCAGCAGTGCTGGGGAAGCAGCGACAGGGCAGGTCCTGCTGTGTGGGGGCCTGGGGACGTGCCAGGGCTGCTGCCTGAAAGGGCAGCAACTCAAAAGCTTGAAGAGGGGACTCCAAGAATAGCCTCATCCCGGGGCTCTCCAAGCTCCTGCTTCCCTTGGGGCCTCCACAAAGGAAGTTCAGCTTTTTCCCAGGAGGGACCTGCAACAGCCCTGGGGAAAGGAAGTTTTTGAGGCCAAAATGGTATCAAACACCCAAAGGGTTTGGGATGCCTGGAGCCAGCCCTGGTCACCAGCACCCAGCTCTCTCTATTGTCCTGGTTGAACCTCAGTGCGAGTGAGGTGGTGTTGGATCAATCTCATGGACAGGTGTCCCCAAGGCTGTGGTGCACAGGGAGTGTTTTTCTTTAGCTGTAGCACAGGGTTTTGGGTGAAAAACAGTGTTGCTGGCCTCCGTCCTGGGGCTCTGTGACCTTCTCCCACGTGCTGCCCTGTAGCAGGTGAGGCAAGGTTGGATCCTCCATCACTTGCCCCTTCCTGGCTGATGGGTTTTGGTCTCTGGGGCTTCTGGGGGTCTGCTGATCATGGTGTAGATTTTAGTCTGGGCTGAATGCTGGGCTGTATGTGCTGGTTTGTGTCCAGACTTGATCCCACCAGCCCTCGAGCCTTAATTAACACCTTTGCTCATTCCATTAACTAGTGCACTGCCGAGGTAACCCTGACACAGAGCAGGGGCCCCCACACCTTTGTCCTACCGTGCTGCCACCATCGTGGCTGCTCCAGCTCCCAGCACTGACCACCCTCGTGCCCTTCCCGCTGCCCTGGCATCGGTGCCACCCTGCGCTCTCCAAGGATGGCCAAGCCCTTGTCACGAGCAGGAGCTGGCATCTGCCGTGGGTGCCCCATCACGTCCTGCTCCGTGTCCTCCCGGGGGGCTCCGCTGATGTCTCCTTTGTCCCCTCGCTCCCGGGGGCTCGCTGCCCCAGGGGGCTGGCTCTGCTTTGGAACGAGGGCTCCCCGCTCAGTTCCCCGCAGCACCCCGGTATTACCGGGCGCAGGGGAGGAGGCGGCGGCGGCGGCGAGGAGCGCTCGGTCCCGAAGAGGTTAATCCGTGTCCCGGTGGACTGAAACCCCGGAGCTTCATGGGATGCCTTATAAAGCGCGTTCCGCCGGGCCGGCCCCGGCTCCCGGAGCTCCCGGGACTGGCGGAGCCGCCGCCGCGCACGGAGCCGCCGGTGCCCCCGGAGCCGCCGCGCTATGGAGCCGCCGGGACCCGCCGGGGCGCCGGGCCGGCCCTGGGATGAAGCCAAGGCTTTCTACGACAACCTCGCCCCCAAGAAGAAGCCCAAATCGGTGAGAGCCCCCGAGGTGGCGAGCCGCGCTGCGCTCCCTGCCCCAGCCTCCCTCGGGAGACGCAGCCCCTCTGGGTGCACTCCCCCCCCCCAACCCAAACCAAACCGCGTGTCCCATCTCCTCCGGGTGCCCCCAGGTCACTCCAGGGGCCCCATCTTCTACAGGTTCTCTGCGGTCCTCCTGGGTGCCTCATCTTCTCTGGATTCCCCCGTGGAACCCCCCGGGTGTCTCTGGGTGCCCCATCTCCTCCAGCCTCTCTGGGGTCCCCACGGGTGTCTCTGTTTTTTATTTTGACACCCTGTCTCCGTCCAGGTCCTGGGGTCTCTCTAGATGCCCCCACTCCTCCTTGGCATCCCTGGGTTAGTGTTGGTTATCTCTGGGTTCCTGCGGGTCCCTGTGGTGTTCCCGGGTGCCCCCTGGGCTGAGGTGTCCTTGCAGAGTGGCTCCGTGTCCCATGAGCTGCCTGCCCCCTGCGCCAAGGCGAGAGGCCCTGCCAGGGACAGGAGGGGTGGCAGTGGTGAAGCAGGGGGACAGCCTGGGAGCTGAATCCCTGCCCAGAGCAGTGGGGTGTCACAGGGGGTGCAGCTGCCCCTGCCAGGCTCTCCTGCCCTGGGAGATTAGAGGGAAAGCCTGTGTTATCTAACCAGGGCTGAGCCTGCCGGGTTTAAACAGGGGAGCGCCTGGAAGTGCTGCCGTACCTCGGGATAGCTGTGGGAGCTCTGCGTGTGACCTCTCCACGGGGGGAGACAGCCAAGCTCTCGCTCTGCAGACCCCAACTTGGAGCAGCCCCTGTGCTTTCCCCACTGGGGACCTGGCTGCTGCCCCCCTGTCGTGGACCTGCTGCCAGCTGGCATTGCTGTGCCCTTCCCAAAGGAAAGGGACAGCCTGGCTTGGTGGTGGGATGCAGCCAGTTGTCTTTCATGCCATGCTTTCAGCCTGTGTGGATGTCAGCCCAGGCTCCTCCTCTTCCTCTCCTTGCAGCCAGCTCGGTGACCACTGCACCCATCTGCGCTGCCCGACCGAGGCACGGGGCAGCGATCGTGCTTCGCTCGCGGGGCAAACCAGCGGCGGGGCCGAGATCCAGGCACTCGGATCCTGAAGTCAGGCTGTGCCATCCCCCTTGTGCGGGGCTGGGGACGACGCCCAGCCCTGTGCCCCTCTGTTGGGACAGTTTGGGAGCCCTCACACACAGCTGGGCTGCCCCTGCCCTGCCCTTCCCGGCAGCTGTCAGCCCTGTGATGGATGGCCGCAGAGCTCTTTTCCGCAGTATAAATAATGCTCTTGGAAAGCTCAAAACCATCCCAGCCATCGCCCTGAACTTTAACCTGATCCCGAGAAGGGGGCTCGGAATGCCCGGGGCTCCCTCGTGCGCAGGGGAAATGGAGTTGTCAGTCTGCGCCCTTGGGGGTGCCAGGTCTGCCCGTCCTCCTGGTGGAGCAGGATCAGGAACCTGTGGGAGAGCAGGTGTGAGCTGTGGGGGCTGCTCCCTGCTGGACGCGGCCTGTGAGGTGGCAGGAGGCAGGGGGATTTTGGGGAGCCCACTCCTGGCTGGGAAATGGGTTGGTTGACAGGGCATTCCCACTTTGCAGGGGTCTCTCCGCTCTTCCCGTGCTCCGGCTCCTGTGGCTGCTCCGGCCTCACTCCTGCCAGCTGGGGAGGTCAGCGAAGAGATTTGTCACTCCTCAGCAATGCTGAAAATGTCCCCCAGCCTCTCTGGTGACGCTGAGTGGGGTTAATGGGAGCTGACCTTCTTCTGGCTCCCTTCCTCTGAGCACCCTTGTCGTCCCCTGCACCCTTGGGGTCCCATCTGGCTCACCATGGTGCCTGATTTTTGGGATGCTCTAGCTGGAGCGGGGGCGATGCTTGATCCGGAGCAAGCCCTTCTTCTTCCCTTTCTGTGACCAAATTTCACTCCAAAATCCACTTCCAAATGCTGAATTTGGTCTTTTGCAGCATCCAGGAAGATCTGACAGGATTCCTCCGGGATTTTAGGATCCAGTTGAGTCCAGTAGATTCAGCTCCAGGTGGGGATCAAGGGGTGCAGAATGGGGTCCCCACTGTGGCTCCTGCCAGTGGTGGCCTCTGGGGTGGCAGTGGAGCTGCTGGTGTTGGGTTGCCCCTGTGGGCACCTGTGGCTCCTGTGGGTGGGAGGACACAGTCCCGCCGCACATCCCGGGAGCCTGTGGGATTTCCAAATGTCTGCCTCTAATCCTTGGGGGGCTGCTTAGGATTTACGTCCGATTAGAAGAGCTATTTAAAGGCCGCCAGCTGTTGGGTCCGCAGAGGGAAATGGGCTGTTTCCAGTCACTGCTGAAATACATCTTTGCCCCCAGATTGGGGGTTTGGGTCTGTGATGGCTTTTGCACTTGATGGATCTGGAGCATGTTGGAAAGGTCACTTGCGCTGCTGAGATGGGGCTTGGACTCTGTGGACCACCTGGGGCTGTGCCGAGGGCTGATGTCCCTCTCCAGAGGGCTGGGCTGTCGGGACATGTCCCTGCTTGACCCTCCTGTTTGCCTGCCCACAGGTATGGACCCAGGATTAGGATGGGACCTTCCTTCCCCGCTGCCCTGCTCCTACTTCTCTTAAACACGTCATTAATCTCTTTCTCAAAGTTCAGGATGGGGCTGGGTCTGACCTTCCCATGGGAAGGGAGAAGAGCTCACCACGAATCCCCAGGCAGCAAATTCAGTTGGATTCAGCTGAGCGGAGCCTGGGCTTGTGTTGGATGATGAGCTTTAACTGACCTTGGCTGACCTTGGATGTCGCTCCGAGGGGAAAACAGGGTTTGTGATTCAGAGTTCCCAAACCCCCGGGGGCTGGGGCACCAGGAGCAGGAGGCTGTGTTGGGATGGGGGCTGTGAGTCTAAATACACCCCATTGAGGACTGTGAGCAGGACCCCTCCCATGCACATGCTTCCTATTACAAAAGGAGGGTGTTTGCCTTGAAACATCACGGTTTTGGGGGAAAAGTGGCATTTATTGGGTCATTCGCAGCGCTCTGATGGAGGGTTTGAGGTGCTGTGGTTCCCGGAGAACTGAGGCTTTTTAAAGCCCATTTGTGAATGTTGTAATGGCCATCTGCAGTACTAGTGGGGATGGAGAAGCATCCAAACAACCTTGAGGATGGAACGCTTCCAAATGAAAGCTCCACTTCAAAGAAATGTCAAAATGCAGATCCCTCCTCTCAGAGCAGAATTGCCTTGTTTTTTAAATGTCAGCATTTCCCAGAGAACAGCAAGGGCTGTTCCAGCCCAGCCAGAGCTGGGAGCTGCCTTAGCACCCGGGTGAGACTCTCCTGCCTAAAGTGCTCCGAAGGTGCAAATCTTCCTTGGCAGGAGCCGACAGGATCCGGCAGGTCCCGCTCCCAAGGGCCAAGCTTCCTGCCCGCAGGCACCTGGGGCTCCAGCAGCCCACGCTGGGGCAGAGTCAGGCCCCAAGCTTATGGTTATTTTTATTGCTGTGTTTATTACCTCTTAAATTAACCTCCTGGAGGCTGGTGCCTTTGAGTGGCGGGGAAGGGACCTTGAGCAGCCTGTTGCTGTTGCGCAAGGTGCCCCCTCCGGGTGCAAGGTGTGTGTGGAGACAGAAATGGAAATTCCCTCTGGGCACCGGGCTTGGCTTACGGCCCCAAACATCCTTCTCGCCCCCTTCTTTGCCTCTCTGCTGTTGCATATGGGCTTGCTGACCTATTTTCTCTGCTAGGGATCTTCTTTCAGGGCTGGTTCCGGAGGATGCTTTGCCCCGTGGTCCATCGGGGACCAGGATCAGGGAGCAAACACATGGCAGCTTTCCTACAGACCCAGCACTGCAGGGAGTCGGGAGAAGGATGGAGAGGCAGGACTCCAGCTAATGGCCGGATGTCCCAAGACCTTTAGTAGTTATTAATATTTTCAGCTAATAAATGGCCCATGTCACCGGAGTTATTAATTAATGAGGTGAAGTGCCAAGACTTGGCCCGTGACCGGTTAATAGCTGACACCCCTTGGGGAGCTGAACATAATCGGAGACCTGGCTCTGGTTCACTTGGAGTGATGCTGGTGCCATGGATCAGCTCCTGCGTGGACCTGGGTGATCCTGCATGTCCTGGGGGTTGTTCCCTTGCTTTCCTAAAGGGGCCACTTCCAAATGGGATCATATTTCTTTGCAAATGCTGCAGGAAAGGGATCCCTGTGGCTGTAGTGATGTTCTCAGCCTAAGCTAATCTGTGTCTCATCCCAGCCACCTGCTGCTTAATCGCTTTGCTGGGGATTTTGGGAATTTGGGATCTGAGGCAGGCTTGGAGAGGGGACTGACCATGCTGCGGGGCTGGCCCCGGGCACTGCTTACAGGGGCGTTTGGTGCTGGGAATGGGATGGAGGCTCTCAGTGACTCATTCCTGGGTGTTCCTCCGTGCCGGGCTGGGGGCAGAGCCAGCCCCAGGACAAGCCCAGCCCTGCGGGGAGTGAATCCCCAATGTGGATGGGGCACCTCATCCTTGCCAGGCTGCTGTTCCTGTAAAGCTCAGCCCTAGGCAGGGTGGGAGCTTGAACTTTGGAGCACCTGGGTGTGTGGAGCAGCTGGCAGAGGCACCCTCCACCCTCTGGGCAAACGGCATTGCCGGAGGATTACTCACGGGGTAATGCCACAGAGGATCCTGGAGATCACAGAGGAGTGGTTTCTGCAGTGCTGACACCTGGATTTCACAGGCTCCCTGCAGAGATGCATCCCTGAGCTCCTGTCCTGCTCCCTGGACTTGCTGTGGGCTCTGTGGGGACGGGGCTCCCCGTGCCATTGTCCCTCTGCAGGATTTGCTGCCCTGGCAGTGGGCATTTCTCATGGGCCACCAGTGATTAACTTATTTTTGTGCTTGCAAGTGAGTGATGGGGATTAACACCTCCCTGCCCTCCAAGGGCAGAGGGACATCGGGGTGGGGGTCAAGATGAGATTGACTTTCCCAGTGTTCCCTCTCTCCCTGCCAAGTCCCACCGGAGGTGCCTCGTTGGCTTCAGTGGATTTTGGACCAAGCCTTCGAACATTAATAATAATGACACATAAATCACTGCCTGCACCACCTGTTTGTCATGTTTCCGCCCACAATAACTCTATCAAGTGTTTTTAGAAGCTGAGCTGGCGCGGGTTGTTTGTCACATCTGGACGGCATCACGGGATGCGGATCTGGCTGAGCCGCAGAGCGGTTTTTCCTGGCTGGGGGGTGGGAAAAGCCACAAAAATCCCTTCTGCATGAGGCTGAGTGCTTCTCCTGGGGTGTCTCCGTTGGCCCTGAGCCCGTTGGCAGTGGGAGTGCTTGGGAACGGGACCCAAATGCGTGGGGGGCGGCGCGTTGGGGCTTCGCCTGCCGAAGCCTCGGGAGATCAGGGTTGCAGCCGCCCCTTGCCCTCCAAATCACTGCTGAGGTGTCACCCACCCCCTGGCCTTTCACTCTGGGGGCGAACTGATGCCACCCCGGGGAGCGGGGCTGGGAGAAGGGGCTGCCTCCTCCAGTTTGCCCCTCCTGTGCCCGCAGCCGAAGCCCGAGAACGCCATCACCATCGCCGTGTCCTCGCGGGCGCTGTTCCGCATGGAGGAGGAGCAGAAGATCTACAGCGAGCAAGGGGTGGAGGCCTACGTGAAATACCAGCTGGACCACGAGAACGAGCCCTTCCTCCCCGGGGCTGCCTTTCCCTTTGTCAAGGTGAGCTGTCCACCCGCCTAAGGTGAAACAGCGCTGTGGTCCTGGCCCAAAAATTCCGGGGAGAGGGGAGTGCTGTGGAACGTTTGCGTGGGGTCGGGATGGGGATGAGCACTGTGGCAGAAGGGATGTAGCCACGGAGCAAACAGAGGTCAGATAAACCTCCTGGCAAGTGATGTGCTGCTTCCAGGGCTGAGCAAATGCTGGATTTTGGCAACTGAGCCCAAGAATTGAAGAAATCGTCTCTTTGGATCATATTTAAAGTTTCCCTTTAGGAAATTCTCATAACTTTAAAAAAAATTATTATTATTACGATTTATTTATTCTTTCAGATTGGCTGAGCTTAGCCTTGCTGCAGAGTCAGCCATTTTCTAATTCTGACGTGTTGAAATGAGGCATTTCAAATGTGAAAAATATTTTCCAATATCTTCCCCAGTTCCTCTGGATTTAGTGCAGCTTTGGGTGCTCACTGGAGCAATCTCTTGCCGGTTCCCAACGAATAAACTAATCCACTTGGTGGGGAGAGACTTGTTCTGCTTCTGATTGCTTGAAAAACACTTATCTGTAACTCAGAGCTAATTTATTCTCATTTCCTAAGCTCGAAACCTGTCATGTTTGAAAACAGAAGAGCAGCTATGTGGGTTTCCCCCTCCACCAAAAATGAGTCTGTTTTTTCCCGGTTGATGCTGGCTTGGCTTGGGGTGTAACTGGGGTTGGGCCAGACCCCTGGTTTGGTGAACAGGAGCGTTTTGCTCGGTGGGAGGGGGGTCAGGGCCGTGCCTGGGGCTCGCTGACTCTGCCCCCTCCTCACCCTGGGGTGCTGCAGGCGCTGGAGGCGGTGAACACACAGCTGAGGGAGCTCTACCCTGACAGCGAGGAGCTCTTCGACATCGTCCTCATGACCAACAACCACGCCCAGGTTGGGGTTCGCTTGATCAACAGCATCAACCACTACGGTAAGCGGGGAGCGAAGGCGCCCTTTGCCTGGCACCAAGGAAAGGAGAAGTTTTCTCCTGTCTGCTCCTGCCAGCCACCCTCTGAGCGCGCTTCTCCCAGATTTCCCGGGTGGTGAGAGCCGCAGTTGGCCGGTGCTGAGGTGCTCTGGCTGCTGGCCCTGCTGTTGGGCAGTAGAGCCAAAATTAGCCCAGTCCTGCCGGCTCTGGGGACGCCACGGGGAGCAGCAGGTCAAGGTTGGTTTGGGCGGGGGGCATTCAGGCTCACCCCGGGGTCTGTCTGCCCTCAGATCTGTTCATCGAGAGGTTCTGCATGACGGGAGGGAACAGCCCCATCTGTTACCTCAAGGCCTATCACACCAACCTCTACCTCTCCTCCGACTCCGAGAAAGTGAGTGGGGCCATTGAAGAGGGTGAGTCTGGGGTCCAGCTTGGGGGGGGGGCATTGGGGGGGCCTGGAGCCCTCAGGGGGTTGGTGTCAGCAGCAATTGCTCCAGTATCCATGTCCCTGTGTTGACATGCAATTCAGGTTTGCATCATCCCACATCTTTGATGCTCCAAAGAGCCTCTAGTTTCCATAGAAATAAGCTTTTCCACGAGCTCCACAGCTCTTCCAAGGCAAAGGCGGTGTTTTTCCTCATTAGTTCTCGTATGCAAAGGGTGATTTGTCATCTGGGGATTTGGTTTTGCTGTGAAAGGTCTCGGGGCCAAGCTGCAGGCGCTCCTGGGTGCATTTCCTTGCAGTGTCTGCTTCCAGCCCGTCGTGTTTTGCTCGGCTCCTCAGTGGACGCGGCACGAGGACGGATCCTTGGATAACTGCCACCTCTTGCCTCACGCTTTACCTCTGCAGGGATTGCTGCAGCCACCATTTTCAGCCCCAGCAGAGACCTGGAGGTGTCAGAGAAGCAGCTGCGGGTGGCGTTTGACGGGGACGCCGTGCTCTTCTCGGATGAGTCGGAGCAGATCGTGAAGGCTCACGGCTTGGACATGTTCTTTGAGCACGAAAAGGCTCACGAGAACAAGCCTCTGGCACAGGTAGCGCTGGGGTGAAGCCAGGAAAAGGCTCTGGGAGGCAGGCAGCCCTCGGGGATGCTCTCACCTCTGGGGACAAGGCAGAGGTGGGGTGTGAGGGGTGAGGCGGGGTGGGTCAGCAGCCTCTGGGGGTGGCTGCGGTGGGACCCTCGCTGTCATTTAGGGAGGAAGAAGGATGACATGGAGGTCTCCAAAGTGATGCTTTCTTCTTGCTTCATTCAGGGACCCCTGAAGGGCTTCCTGGAGGCTCTGGGGAAGCTGCAGAAGAAGTTCTACTCCAAGGGGCTGAGGATGGAGTGTCCCATCCGCACGTACCTGGTCACCGCCAGGAGCGCGGCCAGCTCGGGCGCCCGGGCCCTAAAGACTCTGCGCAGCTGGGGCCTGGAGACGGACGAGGCTTTGTTCCTGGCCGGGGCTCCCAAGGGGCCGCTGCTGAAGAAGATCCGCCCCCACATCTTCTTCGACGACCAGATGTTCCACGTGGAGGGAGCCAAGGAGTTGGGCACCGTGGCCGCCCACGTCCCCTACGGCGTCGCCCAGAAGCACAAGCGGCCGGCGCCGGAGAAGCAAACCCCCAACAGCAAATAGCGGAGCAGGCTGGTCCCACAGCCCCTGGCACGGACCTTATCCCGTGTGCCACGCTCCCGCCGGGGCCGTGGTCTGCAAGGCAGAGGGCGTTTGTCCCGGGGAACGTGAGTTCGTTCCCGACAACGGGAGCCGTGCCGGGGGCACGGAGGGGGGAGGAGGGGGGCTGAAGAAACGCTTCCTTTCGCCTCTTGTAAACTGGGGCGTTGTGGTGGTGTCCCTGTCCCTCGTGGGACCGGGGGCACCCCTGTGCCAGGCACCCCCTGAGCCGTTTTCCCAGTTCGCCCCCGCGCTCTGCGCTTGCTTCAGGCAAAATCCCTCGAGGATGGATCTGCCTTGTGCGGACTCTTTGTGCCAGGCAGGATTCACCTATTGGTGTTTATTTAAAACCCCAAGTAACTCCCAAAGACTTTGACTTCCAGAGCAAATGTTTAGGCTGAACTGGAAAGCGGGGAGCACCCAAAAACCCTTTCTCGCAGCTTTGAAACAAAATGTCGGTTTTTAACTAAAATTAAACCACGGTATTGTTCCTTCCCAGACTCAGCTTCTCCTCCCCAGCCGGAAAATATTCAGTGTCTGTCCTTTCACCAAGATTTTGCCAGCTGAACAGCTTAAATTTGGAAAAAGAGAAACAAATACTTACATGTTAAAATGAAAAAATCTTGTTTCCTGCTTGGAGCTTTGGGCAAATGTATTGTTGGCCCAGCTTTTTATATTTGGGTTTCACACTTGCGTGATTTAGCACTTGAAAATAATAATCTTGGTGAGGCATCCAAAGCCCAGCTCATCCCTGAGCCGTCCAGGGGCTGCAGGCACATGCCTGGAGCTTGAATTAAGTTAAAAGCAGGCCCTGATATATTAGGGACATCATTTGAAGTCCATTTAGGTAAATCTGCAGAGAGTTTCAGCCTGGGGATTTTAATTAAAGGATTTTTTTTCTTCCCTTTCTAGGCTGAGCCCATATGAGTTGATAATCTTTTTCTCCTCAGCTTCTTAAAACCTCTGGTGTTTCCTAAAATAGACACCTCTGCTAGTGATGCTGTGAGAGAACCAAATCTCTGATTAAAAAACAGGATGAGAAATCAATTGGAGAGAAGCTGGTGTGAAAATCACACTGACATTTCTGCTCAAAGCCCCGTCCCAGAGGACACTCTCAGGAGGAAAATTTAAAGATTATTTCTTCCTTGTGGGTTTTTTTTTCCCCTTAATTTTTTTTTTTTTGCACTACACCCCACAGTTGAGCAGGAAGGATGCTCAGTATTATCAGTTTGTACTTTCCTACAAACTCCATGGGCTGAAGTTTCCCAAGGTGTGTGTTTGCCTCTGGCTCTTTCCAGGGAAGTTTCAGCTCAAACAGTGAGGCTGGAGCTTGAGTTATTGCACTTTTGAGGAACATATAAATAAGCTGGTGATGCCTTCAGTGGCTTGGCAGACTTTTCTTGTTGCACTAAATCCTGCTCTAGCAGTGAAGAGCAAATTGCACTTTTCCCCCCCTTCAAACTCTTTGACAGACTGTTCTTTGTCACACCTGGGTGACAGACAAACACCTCAGAGGAAGGTCTGAAATCCAAACAAACAAAGGAAAAAAAGTCTTGAAAGACATGAGTATCTTGGTAACACATCCATTAACGTTCAGGTTTATAGAAAGGTCTCACCTGTTTAATGTGAGCCCAAGATTTTGGGATCTGAGCTGGATCTTGGAGACCTTTTTGGCAGCTGGGAGGGAGCACAGCCTGGCCTCCCAGTAAACATCTCCAAGGTGTTTCCTGAAGATCTGCATTGTGGAAGCCCAGCCAAGCCCAGCTTGCACTCCGGAGGGGATGTTCCAGGAGGAATGGAATTGTCAGCCAGCCCTTAGGAGCAGGGCAGGGTGCCAGTGGGACTGGGTACAGGGTGCAAGCACGGCCACTGGGGTGGGTGGTTGCACCGGGTGCCGTGGGGAATGCGCGTGTTGGACGATCCAGAGGCAACGTTGGTGTTGGCAGGGCTGGGCTGGCAGGAGGAGATGGATGCCCCGGCTGGAGGTGCTGTGAGCTCCAGGGAAGTAACGCACTGTGATTTTGGGGCACAGCCCTGGATCAGAGCAGCTTTCCTGCTGCCTTTCCGGGGCCCTGAGATGCACAGGGAGCTGGGTGTGAGCTGAGGGCAGGGTTTTAGTGACTATGCTTGGGGTCCTCCTGCTGCCAGGGCAGCTTAGGGGCTCACTGGGAGATGTGGGACTCGGGAAATGGGCCCCAGGTGAGGCAAACCTCCCTTCTCCCCTCTTGAGCCCTTCCTGAGTGGGGATTTTCGTTCCTGCAGCGGTCGCCCCATTTGCTTTTATCCACGTGGCTTCTTGTGTTTTATTTTTCTCCTCTATCACTGCAACTGGAAGACATGGACTTGCTGCTTGTGTACTTTCCTCGTGTGCCCACCTGCGATGTCCCCTCGGGCTGGGGGTGTGATGAGGTCCCTGGTACTGTCTCCATGGGCTGGGCACATCTCCCACCTGGATGGGCCAGTGCAGCCCTGCCTCTTGTGCTGTCCTGGCTGACAACTGGACTTTCTTGCTGTGTGTTGTTGCTGTGGGTTTCACTTCATTGTCCTCCGGTGGTTTGGTTTGTTGGGGTTTTTTTTGCCATGTTAATGAAATCCCTCGGGGTGTTTTTCTGTAATAAACCGTGTTGGTCCCAGCCCGGCTCTCTCGGTCGCCTTTCTCACAATGAGTATTTTGGCTGTCTGGGATCCCTGCTTGGGGAACTCCCAGGTTTTAGGGTGGTGGGGTGGGGGTGATGAGAAGCTTTTGGGGATTTGAGGGAATTCAGAAAACGCAATTAAAGCACCTACTTTGGAACTGGGAACCTCTGGGAGAGGTGGGCTTCCAGAGCTGAGATGTGTGGTGATACAAACACCTCCCTCTGCTTCGTGGACGGCTTTTGTGGGAACCTGGACTCGTGATGAAGCCCTGGATAAAAATACAGTTTGGCAGAAGACTTTTGTCAGCCTGATCTTCTCTCAGCCAACAGGTGGGAGGCAGCAAAAGCTTAACAGAGATTTATTGCTGCTGAAGTACCGGGTTTATCCGAGTAGCGACACTGCAGTTCTGGTGTTGGCTCCTCCCTGCCAATAAGGGGAACAGATGGGTTAAGGGGAAGCAACAAATTCTCCATCCATCACCAAATATAGCCAAGGAATGTCCACAGGCCCCAGGGCAGCATCCCTGCTATGGGTGTTCATTTAAGGGATGGATGGCCCTCAGCAGAGAGTGTTTTGTTTGCTGGAACGCCTTCCCCCAGCCCATCCCCAGTCTTGCACGTTCTCCCACCAGATGCCTGGAGGAAAAATCAAATTCCAGCACAGATTCCAGGCAGTGTTGCGCCAGTGAAAGTCCAGGTGGGTCCATCCAGTCCTGAGAGGTCAAGATGTCCACGCCAAGGCCAAGAGCTGCCTCTGACGTGAAAACCACCCCCCAAGCCCCTTGACTCTGAGGGTTGACACTGGGGCCAAGAAGGGTCATGGTACGACATGGGCCAAGGCCGTGTAGGGTGGGAAGGGGGAGGTTTGTGCAGGTGGGTCTGGGACATTTTGTCACTGCTTTGCTGCAAGCCTGAGGTTTTGTTTCTGTTGCCTGTTTTCCGAGCTTTTTCCTTTGCCAGCATTGAAGGGCTCTGCAGTGAGAGTGCTTTGAAATGGAGCCCATGGAGGAGGAGAAGCGGAGGCAGAGCTGATGGGGAATTATGCTGCCACTCAGCAATTGTCAGTGCAGATGTTCCCGAGGTAATCACGGCCTTGAATAGCAAGAACTGCTTTTCATGACGAATCCAGGATTTAACCCCAAGAACTTGTGGGGTGTCTCGGTGAGGGTGGGACATGCCTGGTGACGAGCTGCATGACAGGGAGGTCGGGCAGAGAGTGGACTCTGCTCTCCTGGTCCTTCATGTGCATCAGGTAAGTCATGGCACCTCCCTGCCTCAGTTTCCCCATCACCGTGACAGAGATCAGAAAGAATTATAACATCAGAGACTGGTTTGGGTTGGAAGGGACCTTAAAGCTCTTTCAGTTCCGCCGCTCTGCCATGGGCAGGGACACCTTCCATTATGCAAATACAGATCTGTCCCGACAACCCCGTGGTGTTGGCCATGAGGGGTCCCAGGTGGGAACTCCACTCACCCCTTCGGCCCTGTTAGTTTTACACCTTTCATGGATTGTGGAATAGGCCCCAACAAACACAATCAGGGACATGCAGCCATCCCAGGAGGCTAAAATATCAGGGCAGAGGACCTGGTGACAGGGTGACAGAAACACCCGGAGTTGGAAGAACAGATAAGGGGACCTGGCGGCGAGAGAACAAGCAAAGGGCACTTGCTATCAGCGCTAGCGGGGCCGTGCCAGGATTTGAACAGCCTGACCATCTCGTTCCTTCCACACCGCTATTTATAGCCCTGTTTGCTGATGCCTCTTGTCACCGGTGCCTAAAATGGTTCCCCTGAGTGCAGGCAGGGCTGGGCTCAGCCGCCCCGCGCCGCCGAGGCCACCGGCGAAGCCGTGACTCAACGGGGCGTGTGTGAAGCCGCTTCACCACCCCGCGGACGGAGGAAACCGGCGGCTCCCGCTGCCAAGAGGCAGCTCCACGCCGGGCCAGCTCCTTGGAAGATGCACCAGACAGTTTCTGCTTCGGGCCTGGCCCCTCGCCAGAAGGAGTCAACGGGGTACATACGCCCACCTTGCACTTCTCTCCTGCCTTTCCCCCACCCAGAACTGGGAATTGCTCGGCTCTGACTGGGAACCGTTGCTATCCACAGCTTGGTGTTGGTCTTTAAGGTAGCTGTGGGGTAACACCACGGGGATAGCTCTGTGGGAATAGCTCCCACCCACACTGGTGGGAATAACCCTTTGGTTACTGGGCTGGAGCAGCACCAAGAGGGCAAAGACCCTGTAACCGCAGAGCAAATCCATCCAGCCCCATTCCCTGCCTGGAGATTCCCCTTTTAAAAAAACTGCCCCGTTTTCCCAGTTCTGCCCAGACCAGTGAGCGACGGAGGCGGAGATCTCTCTGTCCTGGCGTTTTCCCATTCCTGCAGTGAAGGTTCTGTTACCAGGGCTGCACTTCAAAGCTTTGCTGGCAGCACTCTGCCGGATAGGACTGTGCCATAATCCCCCGGGGAGGAGAGGAGAGGAGAGGAGAGGAGGGGGTGTCAGTGCCTAAAGAGGCTCCAAGAGAGCTGGAGAGGGATTTTGGACAAGGGCACAGAGTGACAGGACAAGGAGGAATACCTTTAAGTTGAATGAGGGCAGATTTAGGTTAGATATTAGAAGAAATTCTTCCCCACAACGGTGTAGTGAGACCCTGGCACAGGTTGCCCAGAGAAGCTGCGGATGCCAGGGAGGATAAATGAGGGAAAATTTGCTCCGAATGCCCTGTGAGGGAAGCCTGGCTCTGCCAGCCCTTTGCAGCACTGGCTTTCCGGCTGCATCTGGTGGGAATTGGAGCGTGGGTGGACGCGGCTCCGTGAGCTGGAATTCACACCCATCCTGGTGGGGATGTGTCTACCCCAGGGAACAGGGGGCCTGGGATGGGGATGGGTGGTTGTGGTGCTGAGTGGGTGCCACGAGAGGGCGTGAAGGGCTTTGTGGCACAGCCACAGGGTGACATGGTGGCCGGTGTCCCCCCGCCTGGCGTCCCTTGTGCCCCAACATGCCCCAGGTGTCACCGCCACCTCCCCAGGTGCTGCCTGGTGCTCCTTCCCCTTCAGGCATGTGTTTGGGGAGTGTGTCAATGGGTGTCTCCTCCTCAGCACAACCCACGTTAGCCCCCAGGTGATCCCCAACCCACCACCTCGCTGGGTATGACCCCCACGGGGAAGGGCAGCGGCCTGAAGCCCACCGAGCTGGGCACGAAGAGGTTTTCCTCAGCTCCAGCTCTGGCGTGTGGCGCATAAGCACCACCGTGGCAAGGCTGCCGTCTCGGGCACCCCGTCACCCGGGGTGACCCGGCTGGGGGGGCTGTGGGGCCACCCTACACGGCGTGGCCGGGGCGATGGGGGCCTGTCGTGCTGGCTGTGCAAACAGGCCCCCGCTGCCTCGGCGGCCAGGCGGCCTCCTCCAGGTGCGGCTGGGAATCATTAGGAGCTCTCCGCGCCGGCTGAGTGTGGGAACTGGAAGAGAAAGCTGGAGAGAGGCCTTCTTTCATCTCCCCACTCCCTCCTCCCCCCCGTGTCTGCCAAGCCTGGCTTCCTTTTGAATCCTTTAGCTTGTGCCAAGCGAGGGAGAAGGGGGGGGGGGGGGAAGAAAGAGAAAAAGGGACGGCAAAAAAAAAAACCCACAACCACAG
>JAWMRA010000058.1:4618087-4631549 GCA_035584735.1 Pseudotriccus pelzelni | reverse complement strand
CAGGAGGGGGGGGGACATGAGACGGTTCACACAGACTGTTCCTTTTACAGGAAGACTTGGGATTTCGACCAGCGAGCGGGAGGAGGCGGGGGGGGGCGAGGGGGGGCCCTGGGAACCGGGGAGCGCCGGCGCGGCCGCGTAATCCGTCACTCCCGGGAGATGGTGGCTCATTAACCCATTACCCGGGAGGTGGGGACGTGCCGGGAGGGAGCCAGGGAAGGAGAGCCGGGGGTGGGAGAGGCAGAGCGGGCAGGGGAGGAGCTGTGCGGGGCCGGAGCAGCGGAGCCCGGGCAGGGACGGCACTGCCCCGAGCACGGCAGGGGAAGGACGGCGGCGGCGGCCACCGGGGCCACGCGTGGGGCAGCCTCGCCGAGCCCACCGACCTCTCCCCCCAGCGAGGATGAAGCGGCTCTGCGAGGAGAGCTCGTCCGACACGGAGTCTGACGGCACCATCGACGTGGGCCGGGAGGAGGAGTACAGGTGAGGGCAGGCTCCGTCCCACGCGGGTTTTGGGGTCCCGGCAGCGCGCACGGCGCTGGCGGCAGCTCCCCCCGAGCTGCTCGGGGTGGCAGCGCTCGGCGTCTGCCGGGGCAGGGCACGGGAGGGCACCGGGCTGAGCACCAACGCACCGGGGCACGGCACGGCAGGGCAGAGGCTCCCCCGGCACCTCGCTGACACCTCGGGGCCGGGCTGGTCCTGCGTGGGGCCGGCAGGATCACCCCCGTGTGCCGGCGTGGGCTGGTGCTGGCGGCGGGACTGACCCAGCAAGGAAACCCAAGTGGCGACACAAGTGTTAGAGCTGTGTTAGGAGCTGATCGCGTTCAAGAAAATGCCCATTAAAGACAGCGGGATGGCCTTCCCCTGCCAGCTGGGAGAAGGGCAGTGGGAGCCCGGGTGCTGGCAGGTCTCTGCACCCCGAGGTGGGGCAGCCCCCCAGACCAAGGGCGCCTGCCAGCTGCCTGGTACCGCTTCTGTCCCTCCAATCCGAAGGCTCTCAGGGAACGTGGAAGAAACCAGAAGGTTTTGCATGAGAAACCAGGAGGTTTTGCATGAGAAACGCTTCTGCTCTGCTGATGCATTCGCAACGCACCAGCTGGGGCTGTGATGTGTTAGGGAGGGAGCCCGAGCAGGGGAGAGGCTGCCCCTGTGCCCCTCGGCATCGCAGTGCTCGGGCTCCGTCCCATCGCTGCTGAGCTGCAGTTTCAGCTCTGGGGCTTTGCTGCTGGTGAGGGAACAGTGAGGACAGGGCCAGTGTGTGGTTCCTCGGGAGGTGTCCGCAGGTTTTGCTGCGCTGCCCTGGGCTGCAGCTCCGCTGGCAAAGGGCATCCCCAGCGCCGCTCGCAGCCCGGGTTCCCAGGCTGTGTCAGCCCTTCATGGGCATGCCCGGGCTCCGAGGGTGCAGACGGTGCAAGGGATGAAGGAAAGTCTCTGTTACTTGTTCTCATCCAAAAAATCAATTGCTTCTGAACTCTTGTTGCAGTAGTCCTGTGTCCCCCTCTCTCTGCCATCCGGCGATTAATTCATTCCTTTTTGCCGCCTGATATCCTGAGAGGAGAAGCCGCCTGCCTGGTGCCAAGCTCAGGTTCTCAGGGGACCAAAGTCATGAGTCTGCTTCTGATACGGTCACAGCAGAGTCAGGCATATCCGAAAAATGTCCTGCAGAAGTTCCCTGACCCCTTATGCAGTTTCTAAGTGCATCAATATTTAATCTACTTTCCTGCTGCAGATGAAATATATCCCACCTCTTCGCATCAGTGCAGCACACCGAGTCTACAGTACCCTGAGGGATAAAATATTGGAATTGTCACAATATTTTATTTCAGCGAACAGTAATGATGAACTTTGAATCTCTTTCTGGTGCTGCTAATGTGTTTGTCTTCTTGAGGCAGTCGTAGAACCAGGCTGGCTGCGATCTGGTGGTATTTGTATATGTGTATGTTGTTCCTCATGTCACGCAAATAATATGGCCAAAAGAGCTGTTCCTGCCCTGATGAGGTTACACCCCAAGTAATGTCATCTTGCATGGGATGCTGCTGGATGCAGGAAAATCAAACACTTCCAGGTGGGGAGTGAGGAGGAGTGATTAGGACAGAGGGAGGCAGTCAGGCTGCCTGGCTGGGGTTCCCAGCCCATTACCCATCGGTCGAGTGGTTTGGGCAAACCAGTTTTCCTGTAGCGTGGAGATGAGTCACGCCGGGTGTGAGGCTTGGATCGGTGCGTGGAGCAAGTTTAGGCTCTGGGGTCACTGCAGAAGTGCAAGATACCACTTGGTTTACAGCCAAAGTTGAGCTGTAAGTGATAAAATTAAGCAAAGAGCAGGGCAGAAATTTTAATCATCAGATAACATACTTACCCTGTCTTTTATGTGGTTCAGATCTGTCAAACGTATTTTTAAAATACATTTTGCAGTAAGCTGGGTCTTGATATCCACATCTGGAACTTCAGCTCACAAAGAGCAGCGTGTCTGGACCGCTCTGCAAAGAGAGTTTCAAAATTCACTGCTCCTCCTTGAGTGCCCACTCCGCATTCCTGCGCTGCCAGGTGAATTCAGCGCCCACCCCCTGCACGTACAACACTCCAGTGTCCACACACAGCCCGTTTTCACATCAAATTTGCTCACCATATGTGCGTCTGTGTACGCTGGCGACGCATGTTGGTACTTGTGGAGCCAGCCAGCACCTGTGCCCAGGGAAAGCCCACCCAGCAGACATTCAAATAGGGTACCTGTATGGAGATGAGTGGAACAGGCAGCAGTAGAACGTGTTATTTCGTCTGATTGTGTAAAACCACTTCTGAAAGCACCTCGCTTGGGCCTAACAAACTGTATTTTTAATGGGCTGAGTTTGGTCTAGTTTTTGGCTTGCTGCAGACAGCACTGTCTGTGCAGGAACATCATTAATAGACTCCTATTAAAAATGCTTCGTCAAACCGAGCAGCATCTCGATTTGACGAGGGGAACCCAAGTGCCCCTTCCCAGCTTTGTGTGTCTGACGCGGGCTCGGGTTCCCCCGACGCGCTGGGCTCGCCGGGGCTGCAGAGGGATGCGTGCTCACGTCCCTGCACTGCGTTTTGTGAGGCACAGAAACAGCCCTGAGCCAGGTCCGCCTTCCAGAGGGAGAAACCCTGCTAGGGGGAGGCAGAAGGTGGCCCAGCTGGCCTCCCCCCTGAGCCAAGGGGTCTTGCTGCAGGGAGTTTCCCATGCCTGGTTATCCGTTGTTATGGAGACTTCACCTCCATGGGGATCTAAGGGTTGAACTTTGCCTCACCGTGCGTGTCTAGCGCAGACCTTTGGTGTCTTTAGCCTCACCCAGGCCCGCCAGGCACAGGATGGTTTGTGGGGCTCATTTCCTTTGCCTGTGCCCCTCCTTTGTCCCTCTTCCCTTGAGCAGAGCTGGTCCCTGGGGCTGTCAGCCAGCAGGCAGGGTCCCAGCTCTATGACCTCCTGCCAGGTCCTGGCCCTTCTCTGTCCGGGTCAGGAGTGTCCGTGCGTTCAGAACATCTCAGCCCACCCCAGAAATTGTGGTTTGGGAAGTGACTCTCCGGGAAGGCCTTCAGAAACCACATCAATGCTGCCGCTGGCCTCACCCTGAGGAGCAGCCAGCCCTCCCTGGGTGGGAGCTCAGATCTGCGCTCGTGCTATCGCGGCTCTGAGATGCAAAGCCCTGCAGACAGGGCAGGCTCAGACACGAGAGCTGGGAGGTTCCCACATGGAGGAAAAAAAGGCCATGACTCCAGAGCTTGGATCGCTGCTTTTCCAGCCCTGTGGAGATGCTGACATGGGTTGAGATTGCAGGAGGAGTGAGCCTGGGAGTGAATGGACAGTTTGGTGCAGAAATCTGTCCCAGGCTGGAAGGAGACTCTTGGAAGGGAGAGAGTGGTATCTGAGTCTCTGTTTGTCTCCTCATCCCCAATTCCTGAGCTCTGTGTTGTGGGTAAAAATGAGATGGGAACCACAGAAGACATTTTTTGGGGGGGGGAAGGAGGAACTACAGATGGCGAACGTGTGTAAAGCATATGTGCAACAGAGATTTCTCTCCAGCTAGTGCAAGAAATGATTCCCTCTTCTTCCTTTCCAGCCATGTTTCCAGGTCTGTGTCTCCCACTACAACATCTCAGATACAAGCCAGGAAGAAGAGGAGAGGGGTGAGTGTGATTTACAGTTACTGTTGTGCTGTGTCCCCGGTGGGGGGGCGTCAGGCTGGTCCCCAGCTCTGTGCCAGGGATGTCGCCCTGTGTGCAGTGGAGGGGCTGTTGGGGCATCCTTCCTGCGGGAACACCGTGCAAAATCACCTTTGCACCATGAGCTGTGGCTGTAAATGACTGTGCTTTCTTCTCTCCACGTGGACATCTCCTGCAGATCATCGAGAAGCGGCGCCGTGACCGGATCAACAGCAGCCTCTCGGAACTGCGGCGCCTGGTCCCCACCGCCTTCGAGAAGCAGGTCTGTGTGTCCTGATCTCCTCCTGTGCAGGCTGCATTCAGCAGCGTTTGGGGTAGAACCCTCAGAATGAGAAAGTCTGGAGCAGTGCTATGCCTTTCTTATCATCATCACTTCAGGGAGTAAGTAGGTGGTGAAACTGGGTGGTAAAACGTTATTAGCAAATATTCGGCAGCCCTGGGGAGGATAAATTCAATCTAGGAAAGTGTTTTGCAGATATGAAGAGGCGCAGAAATAGGGATTTTTAATGTGCATCGGGGTATCTTGGGAAGGAGCTCTTTTTTCTACTCACTTGTGTGAAAAGCAGAGTCTGGATGGATGAACTACACCAATCTCAGGACCCCTGGGCTTCGGGTTTTGAGGAGGAGATCATTGGTCAAACACTGGCTCCTGAGAGGCACAAACCCCTAGACCATAAAATGATGAATGGCTTTTTCTTTCTGCTCCAAACATCCAGGGGTCTTCCAAGCTGGAGAAGGCAGAAATTCTACAGATGACAGTGGATCACTTAAAAATGCTTCATGCCACTGGAGGGACAGGTAAGAACTGCTGTTGAAAGCACATGGGTGAGGTGAAGGTGGAAACCTGGAAGAAAAATTCCCCATCACCCTCAGTAACAAGCTGACACCAGCCAGCACCAAAATGAATGCTGCCCTGCCTGCTTCCCAAGGGAAATATCTTCTGAGGGAGGGCAGATGGACATTTCTCTGCCCTGTTATGTGACATATGGGTCAGCATCCCATGCATCCATTTGGGAGACTGGGGTATGTGGGACAGCGATCCCCCCAGACCCGCAGGGACAGCACGGGTGGTGTTGTCACACCCCCCACTAAAAAGCTGTTCGGGCAGAGATGGGCTTAGTCCTGCTCAGAAATGGAGCCTGTTTCCAGGAAAACGATATTAAACTCTTTACCTCCTCCCTGGGATACATTTCCTGCAGAGGCTGAATTCTGCATGAGGACTCTGCAAATAAACAAGGCTTTTTTTCCCCTTTCTGTTCTTTTTCTTTGTGTGTCTCTTGGTTGTTATAAGAAGAGAGAGGGAGCCCTGTGCAAAATTCAACAAAGGTCTTATTTGTACTGAGACCTCAGTACAGACCCTCTGTCCTGTTCCAGTTAACAGGATGGAGATCACAGCTCCAGTAAAGAAGCCTCTGGCTTGCTTACCACCCAGTTTTGGCTTGCTGGGGACATTGCTGGCATCCAGGCTTTGGTTCAGAGCTGTAACTTGGTCTGGAACATTTGTTTAGATATTCAGTTTGACTGCACTGCAACAAAGGGCTGTATTGTCACGAGAAACCCCGTCAAGCACAGTGGTCCAGCGCTTCACTGTGCTGTGACATTTCTCTGCTTTATTGCTTATCGTCTCATGAAGCTGCAAGTTGGGAGCAGAAGCCTAAAAATCAGCCGTCAGCTGTTGGTTCCTGTGGTTTTGAGCTTTCTTGGCCCAGCGGTTTTGGTTCTGCCACTGCCCCGTGTCCTTCATCCAGACATTGGTTTAAAGGAAGTTTAAAGTTTGGGAACCAGGCAGAGGAAAGTGTGTTGAGGAGACAGAGTGTCCTGCAAGCGCAGGGATGGTCCATTTGCAAAGAAGGACCCAGTGCCTGTCTAGCCCACGGTCATGTCTCCAGCAGTGATAACCGATTGAATCCAGTGGGAAAAAAATTCTTCCTTCCTGAGCTCAGTTAATGAAACCTCTTACTCGCCTCACATGCTGGAGTAAGAGGTTTCACGACCCTGGCGGGTTTATCCCTGCGAGATAACCGCAGATGCTATTCTCATGCACGCAAACGTCCAGTCCCTTGGGACACCCACTTGGCTGTCTGCTTCAGGAATATCACACGGCAGCAAAGTGCCTCAAGTGAAAGACACAGTGCATTAGAGAGGGTACTGAAATCAGAGCGCATTCCTGAGCTCTGCAGGGGCTTACTGTCACCCGTGTCCTCTCCCTACAGGCTTCTTGGATGCCCGAGCTCTGGCTGTGGATTACAGAAGTATCGGCTTCCGAGAATGTCTCACTGAAGTTGTCAGGTACTTGGGCGTCCTCGAGGGCCAAAACGCCGCCGACCCCATCCGGCTGCGACTCCTCTCCCACCTGAATAATTACGTGGCAGAAATGGAGCCTTCGCCTGTGGCCACGTCCCTGCTGCCCATCCAGGCGTGGCCGTGGTCCTTCCTCCACAGCGCCGCCGGCCCGGTGCAGATCCCCAGGAGGGAGGCTGCTCCCGCTCCGGTAGTTTTGACTGCATCTTCCCTGGCTTACCCAAGCCCTGCTGTGAGGCCAGCCCCGCTTCGCCGTGTCCCCGGGGACATGCTGCCGTCCCGCCGAAGCTTCCTGGCCAGCAGGATGGGCTCTTCCAGCCGGAGGGCCCGAGGCGGGGGCTCGTCCACAGCCGTAGCAGCCGTGCCCAGGATGCCGTCGCCAGCGGGGGTGTTGAGAGAGGGCTCGTCCAAGAGCAGCCAAATCGCAACATTCCTCTTCTCCCCAGCCTCTGCCGGCGTCCCCGTTCCACCACCTTACACGGCACCCCCTGTCTTGGGCACTGCTGCTCAGGGACCAGGGATCAGGGTTGGGACATCCAGGATCTGCCGCTCCTGGGCGACTGAAATTGGGGCTTTCTGACCCTCCCTTCTCCTTCGGAGACAGGAATTCTTCAGCACTCATTGCCCGCAGGCCTAAGAACAAACTCGGCTGAAAAGGCATCTTTCCTGCTTTGCAGAAGCCAAGGATCCATAGAGAAAATTTTCTTTGCTCTTCCCTCCCTCCTCGCACCGCCTTCCTCGCCTCACCATCACACGTCCTCTCCCTCGTGATGCCTGCAGACGTAAATCACATCCAATTCGATGCACTTGTCTGCACGCGGCTGTACTCCAGACCCCTGCCGGCTACGAGGGAGGGGGCACACACACATCCCAAACCCATTCCTCCTCCAGCAAACCCCTCTGCAGAGCCCAGCGTTGCTCTCCTTTGGAAAACAGCCAGCCTTGAAATACTGTCCTGTTTCCCTGGGGACTCGGAGCTGCCGGATAGACTTGCTCGTGCTGATTCCCTGCGATGTGTCCCCCAGCTGCGGGACCTAATTTTGGTGTGGTGGGACAGACGCAGCTCACCCCTGCCCAGCACTGCTGGCACCCACAAGGCAGGATAGAGCCCCCTCCAGCTCCCAAAGCGAACTGGCTGCCTGCTAATCCCTGTGCTTTCCTCACCGCATTACCAGCTCTTCCCACTTATGTGCCCTTAAGGTGGAGTGAGGCAACAGCTTAACAGAGCTCGTTCCCACAGCCCGGCTGAAAATCCCGTCGTGCCTGCAGGGCCTGCGCTGGGTCCCTGCACAAACTGTGCCGGAGCAGCTGGCCAGGCCACCTGGGTGCAGCCCCTTGCTCCTCACTGAGGTGTGAAGAGGAGAGACAGGGGATTTCAAAGGGACGTCTGTCACGGAGGGGAAGGCTCCGATGGCCAAAGTGAGAAGAAAATGCCTTTCCCTCTTCCAGTCTCCCTGCTGGAGCCATCTCTCCTCCACCCCCTGCTGAAACCGTGACTGCACGATGGGGAATGGGTCAGAGCATCCTGCATTTGAAGTGCCTCCCTCATTGTCCCTTAGCCCAGCATCTCGCACCCGCTCCTCCCACAGTGTCTCTGTTTCCTTTCTCCAGCACCATGTTTGGGTCTCACTCATCCGTCTTCCTGGGCCGGGACCAAAACCCACTGAGGTGTCACTGCAGGCCTGGGAAAGCTCCGGGTCTGCACTTGCCCTGAGTCTGAGCTTTTTCTGCCTATGTGCCCCTAGACAACTGACACAGCAGATACGCCTCTGCTCCTCTGGCTGTCCTCCCTTCCCCTCTTCTTTGGGCACAAAGAACAGAAATTTGAGGCTTTCAAGCCACCCTTCTGTGCCACGTCTCATGGAGGCAGGGCAGGGTCTCCCAGTGCTCCTCCTCTCCTGAATGGCCCCCACTCCCTGCATCTGTGCCTTGACTGCTGGGATAGCCTGGACCCAGTGCATGCCCACCCCTATCCCACCTCTGCAGCACTGTGACACTGAAGGAGAAAAATGTGGAAAGCTCAGTGCAAAGAAAGGTAAAAAAGAGGGACAAGATCTCTCTTGAATGGGAGAGGCTCTTCCCCCGCCTCAGGTCAAACGCACCACAGCCGGTTGGGCTGTGTGGATGAGCTGGTGTTTTCCTCCCTACAGATCGTATCTGCCATGTGCATGTCAATGTATGTATCTGCTATTGTTTTGAAAGTGCGTCCCTCCCCGTTGTTTTGATGAAAGTCATCCCACTTAACACACAGAAATGCCTCCGCTACTTCTCCTCACCCTTGTCCTGAAGTGCCAGAATCAGCCAGGAACAACGTATTCCCTTCCAATAAAGCCAGAGGAGGGGGATCCCTGCGGACCCCCGGCTGTTCCCGTGGCTGGTTGGCGCGTTAGAGCTCACGGCGAGTAGCCCGGCCTCACCTTACACTGTGCAGCGCTCGTAGATTCACAAGCTGTGACATCAGCAAAGGTGTCAAATAAAGTCTTTCAAACCCTTGTCCTGGCTGTGACGTGTAGCGTTGCTGTGGATCCGTTCTGCTCATCCAGCCTGCTTGAATCATGGAACGGTTTGGGTTGGAAGGGGCCTATAAAGGTCATCGGTGACTAGTTTTGTGGCAGGTGAGGTTTTGTTCCTGAAAAGCTTCAAAAAAAAAAGGTAAGGTGACATCCCCTCTGGTGGTTTTATAGCTCTTGGTCACTCTGGTCCCAAAAGTTTTTACTTTGCAAATCACTACATGAGTCAAAATCAGCCGGGTAGTCAGCAAGGCTTGCCCTGAGACTGGCAATAATCCGTCACTTGAGAATAAATCATTTCATTTAGCTCCAAGGGTCTGCAAAAATGTCAGAGAACAGATGGGGTCCAGCAGATCCTTGCAGACAGATGCCGAGGGCTTGCCTTGGTCTCCTGACCCTTTGGAGTCGGGGCCAGAATAACCCCTGTGGCATCTCGCCATCGGGAAACGCTTTGGACTAAACAAAGAGCCACAGCTGAGAGCTTGTCTCTGTTGTGAGGAAAGGACCAGTAAATGATCCTTCTCGCGAAAGATGCTGGGAGAATTTTCTGGGGAATGGTGGGAATTCAACTTCCTTTCCCATAACTCCTTCTCACTCCAAAATGCCTTTCAAAACCGCCCATAAATCCCTTCCTTAAGTGCTGTGTGGGGAATTGCTGGAAGGGAGCAACTGCAGCTGTGGTGGAGTAATGCAGCATCCGTCTGGAAGCGGGGAGCAACTTCAAGAGCAATAATGGGGCTATTGATGACGGGTCGTCCCGCTGGTGCCTGGGCTGCCCTGACCCGGCGGTGGGAGCTCAGTGCTCTGGTGTGGCCTTGGCCTGAGAGAGGAACCAAATTACCCTCCGTGGGAGGCAGGAACACAAACCGGCCCCGCGGGCTACAGTGGTAAAACAAAACAGAGACAGTGGAAAAAAAAAACACTTCCTGATCTCTGCGGATCAAACGGGAGCCGGAGCGGGTGGGAGGGCATCGGTTCAGGCCCGTGGGGTTTTCTCCCCACAGCAACATGGTGATTAGAGCAGTGGCTCGGGACTGGAGCTTCGTTTTTTTTCCCAGGGTTTTCTTGAGCCTTAATATCTCTTCTAACACATCCTGGCAACTTTTGATCTACCCTGCAGGGGAAATCCCCAAACTCTCCGAGCACTCTCTTCATCCTTGTTCTCCAGGCAAAAAAAAAACCACCATGAAGAGGTCTGTGGGAAGGCGTGGGCTGGGGTTGCTCGGTTAAACACGGCACCGGCTCTGACCCCGGCGAGGCTGGAACAAAACAGTGTCCTGATGAACGAGCCTTCCCTGCTGCTGGGAGGGGACAAGGCCGCTCCCAGGCTGTGGGAGATTTGCTGTTCAGCAGGTGCTCTGGGATGGAGTCCCGCTCTCCCAAATTCCCCCGCGTGAAAAATACTGCTTATCTCCGTTCTGCTCTTGCCTGCCCTGGGTGTTCTCCCTCCTTTCTGCTCCTGGTGCAATCCCGGCCTGCCATCTGCTGGTAAAATTCCAAAGCTGAGGAGGAGAAATCCTAAACCGGGGGCAGCATGTGGTTGAAAACTTGCCATCTGTGCTGAAAAATGAGCGATCTTTTACGATGACCCTACACAACTGAGCTACTGCTCAGACACACAGGGGCAGAGTGGCTTGAGAGGCCTCTCTGGGTGATTGATGAGCCTCCCACCAGCATCATCGGGGACAGATCGGCAGGATGAAGACATTAACAGATGTCACCTTTGCTCCAGGTGCTGCTGAAGGTCCTGAGATGGCGAACTGGGAGGATCTCAGGTATCGCTGGTCACCAGGAGCAGCTGCACTTGTGTGTTGAGGGCACCAAGAGCAGTGGGGGCCCTGGGGCAGTTTTGGGCCGTTGTGGGCAGAGGGCACCCCCAGCCCATCAGTTCGTTTTTGGAGTGAAAAGCATCGAGGAGGACACAGGGCTGTGGTTTGTCTGCATGGAGTCCCCTGGGAGGGAACACAAATGTCACTAAATATGTTTCAAATCAAAGCCATTCGCAGCGTAGCCACAGCGGCTGCTGCAGCCAAAGGGCGTTTTATGTGGAAACATGTTCTTCAAGGTCTGCTGTGTTTTGACTTCAGCTGTCAAAGCAGGAGCTGAACCCTTCCACAGCAAGATTCCTGTATCAGTCTGAGGTTTCCCAGCAGAGGCGACGCTGGCTGTGGAGAAATGAGCACAAAACAGTGACAGCCACCAGGCACGATCCCACCAGCACCATCAGTTGTTGGGAGGATGATGATCTCGGGAGGAGGATGGTTTGTGCCTTTGGAAAACAATCCAGACCGAAAACAGTGCAAAGTATTACAGTGTTACCTTTTATTCTGCTACGCTCGATTTTTCCGCTGTAATGAAGGGATAGCTATCATATCCCATTTTTATAACATCATATCCTACTTTTAAAGCAAATTAAAGGCAATTTAATGCAGAATTTAAAAGTCACAATGCCCAACTACCACCCTCTGTAGACTACCTTACTTCCCCCTTAACAGGACGTCCATGGAGCCTGAAGGTCACTGACGAATCACTGAATCCTGCGCTGCCGTGTCCTCACGCTCCGCTGAAGATGCTGGAAATAGATAATTACGGGTCTCCCCGGAGCCGAATCTCGTGAGCGTGAAGCCATGGGAGGGCGGAGGGGGGTGAATCCACTCTCTTGTTCCAGAGGCTTTCTCCTGCATTCGGAGTTGTTCAGCCCTCGCCCTGGGAAGAGGGACTGGCAGCTCACTACCACGGGGAGACATGGAAGACCCTTGGTCCCTCTCCAGGGCGGCCCATGATGTGAGCTGGCACAGAGCCAGGGCTGCCACGGGAGCTCGCACTTATTTGAGGAAAAATTACGCGCTGGAGACAAGGAGGTTGTGGGAACAGCTCCAGCCACGGCCGCTCCTCATCCCACCGCCACCACACCTCCAAAACCAGGGCTTGGAGCAGCGAGAAAAATCATCCCAGAGGAAGACTTTTTTTCCCTGATCTCTAATCCAAACCTACCTTCTTTCAATTCAAACCCATTCCCCTTGTCCTGTCACTACACGGTCTTGTAAACAGTCTTGTCCCTGGAGAAATGTTTGCCCTGGGGCACAAGAGGAGGCCGTGCCAGGGCTGTGGTTGAGCATCCCTGAGGTGCTCTCGGCCGCCCTGTCCCTGAGGATGTAGCTGAAAACGTTGGGATAAATCAAACTCTCTAACACTATTTTTAGTGTTAGAAAGCAGGCGTTGCTTTATTCACAGCGCTGGGTGCTCATGGGGTCGCTCCCCAAACTTGCACTTTCATAACTTTTCACTATTTAGATACGTTTTAGAGAACAAAGAAATTAATGTCCATTGGGTTATAAATTACATAAATCTCTTCATTAATTAGTATTTTATCTTCTATTGGTTATTGATTTTCTCATGTTAATTAGTCCACATTTTCAGCCTTTTTATTATCTTTTTCCCAGACACAGAGCGTTCCAGCACAATCGCTGAAAATTATCTTTGTTAGTTTCTTCTTTATCTCCGGTTTCTGCAAAACGTCCTTGCAGCCTGTAAATTCTGCATCCCTTGCATCCAATTTCGGCAACACATCCCTCCCCCCGGCTTTGTTTATTGACGCACATCGGGGTCGGTTTCGGTAATTTTCGGTAAATTTTTTTGTTGTTTGTTTGTTTCGGCGATTTTCCCTGTGTTGTGATTCAAAGAAATTAAACCCAGCAGCATGATGCTGTTAAGCCAGCATTCCATTAATTCGCCGTCGGGGTGGCGTCAGGGATAGCTGCCCCACGGACACCCCACCGAAACAAGGATTTTGTGAGCTTTTATTCCCTTTAACACCTCAAAGCCCCTCCTTGACAGTCAGTCACTTCATTGATACAAGGCATCAACATTAATCTTTAGTTAAAGGTAACTCGGACTTCTTTTACTTAAACCTTTGAAAGAGTTTTGTGTTTTATTGCTACGAGACGCCAACACCAATCTTTAGTTAAAGGTAACTTGGACTTCTTTTACTTAAACCTTTGAAAGAGTTTTGTGTTTTATTGCTACGAGACGCCAACATCAATCTTTAGTTAAGGACAAGTGAAACTTTTGCTTAAAGAGCCTTTGATTGATTTAGCTTTCTAGAGTGTATTTTCACATCTCGCTGTTACAGGATTCATTACCCATTTCTGGCTGAAGATTGGAGTGCTTTCACTTAGACAGTTTTCCCTTGATTCAGTCTCTCTAGAGCGCAGCAGCCCCCAAAACTAATTCAAACCAGCCGCGCAGTGTCCGACCTTCTCAATTTTTGCTTTTTCAGCATCGTGACGTAGCAGTCGGCCACAACAGCCAGCTCATTACGGGCGGTGGAAAATCACGATGAGTTCGTTATTGAAATAGAAGAGTTATAAGGAAAGCCACGTCATATTCACCAGGGAAGGTGGTGGTGGGGGGGGGTGTCGCCCCTGTGGCGACCCCCCAAAATGGCGGCGCCCCGTGAGGGCCGGGCGGGT
>JAWMRA010000058.1:4596109-4617987 GCA_035584735.1 Pseudotriccus pelzelni | reverse complement strand
CGATCTCGGCGGCTCCCGGAGGCTGAACTTTGGGGTGGTTTTTTTGGTTTTTTTTTTTTTTTTTTTGTTTTCAGGCTCGTCCAACCCTCTTTTATCTGCTCAGTGTGCTGGTGACCCCACGCTGTGTCTGCAGGCCGCAGCTTGAGGCAGGCTTTTAAACCAGACTTTTGAGTGCTGCCCCCCAAAATTAAACATTTATAAGAAGCTTGTCTTGTAGAAATCCCAAGAGGAAAAAAAAACAAAACCAAACAGACAAACAGAACCCCCTTAGTCCGCAGTGGGAGTGAGTGGCGAGGGGAAGATGAACACGGCAGCCAGCAGTTACCCCATGGCATCGCTGTACGTGGGGGACCTGCACCCCGATATCACCGAGGCCATGCTCTACGAGAAGTTCAGCCCCGCTGGCCCCGTGCTCTCCATTCGGGTCTGCAGGGACATGATCACCCGGCGCTCCCTCGGCTATGCCTATGTCAACTTCCAGCAGCCAGCAGATGGTAAGTGACAATTACAGCCGCATCTGCAACTTCTGTTCGTCTCTCCCCACTAACTCACACTGCTGGTGGTGTGATGTCGCCAGGTAGATGCCTGTCAGAACGCAGTACAGGGGTGAGTAATCCCTTTCTAGTGATTGGAATTGGAATATTTACTGCTTGGTGTCTGCAAAATACTCTGCAAATGCACATCTTAGTAACGTTTCTGATAGATCTATTTCTTGCACTGGTATTAAATTTTGGAGATGTGTGTTTGTTCCTCACGTAAAAAAGTAATCCTTGCTGTGTTCCCCCCTTCATTCTGGTGTAGTTTTGGGCTGTTTGTGTGGGCATTTGTGCATTCAGTCCTAGCAGAAGTAGTTCAGAATAGCCAGCCCTGGTTGAATACTCAGTTAATACTTATCTTCTGGCTGTTCCACTCACTCCACTGTAATATTTGGGAGAGCTGGTTAATTCCTGTGTTAGTGCAAGCAGCTGGATGTCTCCCAGTTTGGGAAGCCGTGTTCCTGCTTTAAACGGAGAGAAAGTGCATTGTTCAGTCCATGGGAAACCAGGTTGTCTCACATGCAGAGAAGCCAAGTTAAATTTGCCCTTGCCAGACTCTTTCTTTTTTTTCACACTTCAGTTTGTTTCCTACAAGTAGGTATTCCAGAGCTGAAGCAGCATGTGAAAGATGGGACAGGAGAGGTCATTTTGGAACATGTCTTTTCTGGAAGGAAAATGGGTCAGCGTTTTCTGCCCTAGTTTTCAGAGCTTTGCTTGCTGACTAGTGCAAGTTCATTGCTCGGTGCTGTGGTTTAGCAGCATCTAAGTGTGACAGAGACATCCAAAGGAGAGTTGAGAATGGACTTTTCCCTGGAATTCAGAATCGGTTCACGACAGCACAGACTTGAGCAGCAGGTAAAGTTTCCTTTAGTCTGCAGTAGGTTTTCCTGCTTTACATTTTTACAGAGCTTTCATCTTCTCCCTGGTCAGAGTAACTTCTACGTGCTCTTTCCTTGGGATATGCACTGATCTGATTGAGCACTCCTAATCCTTTCTCTTGCCAGGCTGATAAAAAGCTGGTTTGCACCCCACTGCATGATTCCTCCTTCGTGGAACTCTCAGAAATGCTTTTTGTGCAGACTAAGCAGTGTATTTATGTGCTTTAAAACTTCTCAGTGAGGAGGAAAGAACCTGAGAGCCTGTCTATGTGGTCCTGTCCTGCTCTGATGAACCTGTCCGCTCTGAGTCCCTCCTGTAGACCCACCTTGGTACATTCATGGGCTGAAAAAGCAAAGGTATAGTTATCTCAGCTCACCTGCCTTTGCTTGGGCTGTGATCTCATTTCGCAGGGTAAGAGAAGTAAAAACAAGCAGCAGAAATACAGCTGAGAAGTCCAAGCTTGGATGAGATGAATGCTGGTGAGATGGGGTGCAAAAATACAGATAAAGTTCTCCTAAGTAGAGGAAAGTTGTTTAGCATGTTGGGGTCATGATGTAAAAAGGGAAGAGTGGCTGGCCACACGTGCTTGCTTTAGGAGAGAAGTTCTGCACCTCGTATGAATAGGTGGCTCTGCATTATATTCCAAGGTAATCTTTTATGGTAATAAGGAGGCAGGAATTTAGAGGGAGGTTGCACCATTCTGGGCTCCTGGTGAGGCAGCAGACATTTTAGGAAGCTCCTGTACTTGAAGTGATACTTAAACCAAGTAAGTGGTGTCTTGTTACTAATAGGTCCTGGAAGGTCAAGTGATTTAAACCTAATCATTGAGTTAATATCGAGACAGAGAAATAGTCAAACTCCTCCTACCCTCCTGAAAACTCCTCTGAAATGCTCCTGATTTCTTCTGTCTGGCAAACTGCTTAAATTAAAAAAAAAACCAGCTGCTGTACTGCATGCAATGCAGCAGAACATGAAACAGCCCTTCCAAAACACACTCGGATATGAAGAATACAATTGTTATTGTGAAACGCAGAAATTGGGAGTGTTTTTAAGGTGGAAGAACTCTTCCCCATTCCGTGAGCCACAAGGAGCTCACGTCCTGAGCATGCTCTGCACTTCCAGAGTTCCGGTGTCCAAACTGGGTCAGAGCTTGTGTTTTTCTTTATGTTTTTGTTAGGTGGTGGAGTGATGCTTGACCCTGGAAGGAGCTGCTTTCTGGACACGCTTTGTCTAACTGCCAGTCTGCTGCAGAGTGGTTATTTTTAGGGAAAATGAGCTCTGCTGGTTCTGATGGCAGTTCTTCGCTGTAGTAACCAGGGAATGAATGCTGGGTACTGAGCCTGTCTTACTGCGATAGGCAGAGTAAGGAAACACTTCAAAGTTCTGGCTAGTTCATGCTCAGCTGTGGTTTTTAATATTTATTCTTTCTGACTGTGAAGAAGGGAAAGAAAACAAACTCATTTGATTTGAAAGAAAAGCTGAATTTCCCTTTTCATGTGTTCCTTGTGCAATTTAATTCCATTCCAGGGTTTCCTAACACTTGACAGTCATGACACGACAACTCAGGTAATGGAGCAGAGAAACTTTAATATGGCTACAGAGATAAGATGTTCTGAAAGCAGAGAAAACAGAATGTTTCCCAAGCCAAGAAGGAACCTGGAGCTGGTAACAGATAAGTGTCTCTAAAGAAGCAAGGTGTAGAGGAGTATAGAGAAACTTTTTCACTCTTCCTTGAAGAGAAGGCAGTGTAAAGGAAGACCTGTGTAGTGTAAATGCAAGTGTGAAGTTAAAAGGGAAGAGTGGGGACTGACATAATGCTTCGTTGCAGCAGCATTTTGCTGTAATTTCAGTAATTGAGGGATTTAAGTCTGTGCTGTGTGCACCCTCACTTTTTTAAAAAATAAGTGGTTAAATTTGTGCTGAGTGCTGGTGTTGTCAGCCTTTCCTTGCTTGGTGACCTAAGTGAGAGCCCTGGGGTTTGCAGAGCATCTGTCTGTTAGAATAAAACTGGTGTGGAGTTTCTCGTGGATGAATCTTCACGTGTGTGTGGTTATCTGTCTTCTTGCTGCTCAACCACAGTCACTAATTCCAGCATTGTGTTAGCTCTGGGAGCCTGTAAGGGAGGTTAATTACTTTGAGGCCTGAGGCAAACTGCAGTCAGTGTTCATATGCTTTCCCTATCCACAAGGCCATGGAAGAGGAATGAAAAGGAAGCCTGGAAGGGGTTAAGAGTGTGTATAATGTTCTGTATGAGTTTGCAGTTGAGTCTGCTGGAAGGATGACAGGAACCAGTGGGAGAGAAACAGATACAGGAACTGAAATAGCTGAAGCTTTGTGGCTTAAATAGAAGAAAACGAGAAGGTGTTTGCTCGGATTAAGGAAACGAATCAGATGCGCTTAATATGAGTCATTCACAGAAGTCCTGCTGATCCTTTACAGGTTTTCTGAGGTCCTGGTGGAATGGGGATTGCATTTCAACCTGTGGGTGTGGCACACCTCCCTCAGTCCATGTAGGGCTTTCACTGCTCACAACAAGTGTCTGAGTAAATTTCAAGAGGAGCATGAGATGGAGTGGAACACTAGCAACCTATTGAAAAAAGCAGTGCAATAGTATCTGCTTAAGTATATGCTTAGGAAGCTTGAAGGGACTGGGAGTAAGTTCCTCACTCCTCTGAACTTCGGGGGCTCTGTGGAGCCTTCGCAGTTCCCTCTGGTTACGTGCCACTGCTGCATCTGCTTGTCACCTTTCAGCAGGAGCCTGTTTCTGCTGCAAATGGAATATACAACCAGTTTGTGTCCTTGCCAGCACATACTTCTGCAGGACCTCTGCCTGCTATAAATAAACACTGCCAAATTTGACAAACTGAACCAGGTCGGCTGCTAAACTGCCTACTAGGAATGGGCTGCGGGAAGAACCTCAGTTGCAGGGGCTTGGAGCAGCAGCTGAGAAATCATTTTAGCATGGCAGTTAATTGCACTTAACACCTTTGACTAAACAGAGCTGGGAGAATCCTTAAATTAATATTGTTTTTCCAGCCTGGCTCCTTCAGGAATGAAGTCTAGCAGAGCTCGTTTCTGGCTGGATTTATGTGTGAAAGGACTGGGGGAAATAGTGATGGCCCCACTTCAATTTGAAATGCTACAGCAACAACGACAAAAAAAAAAAAAAAAAAAAATTTCAAAGCACGTGAAAAATTCTGAGAAATTTCCAGGCAGTAGTTGAAGAGGGAAGGGAGTGCAGGAGGCTTTGGTAGGCAACGTCCCATTGGAATTCCTAGTGGTAGTTTTGGGACATGCTAGGTAGTTACTCTGCACGAGCAGAGTCAGAGGAAAGAAGCTGTTTGAATTGAATTTTCTGCTCCTGAAATCTAATCAGCAAGTATTACAGGGTGAAGATGGCCTGGAAGAACTGAGCCGAACAAATTTGGAAGACCTGGGTTCTGCCCTGTTAATATTCCTTGATTTTAATGCATGTCATTCCATCTCTTTCCCTGCTTCATGCTGGGAATTAACAGCCCTTTTTCTCTGCTCACTCCATGCTGGGAGTGTTTTCTGGCCCAGAACAATCCAAGCATCTCAATTTTATGAACAGGATCCTGATGTGTGTACGTAATGATCCTTTTAATATACCAGTAGGCAGCAGAAATAGCACCATGGAGGGGGGTTTCAGTGCAGGTTAGAATGACAGTGCTGGGCTTTGAGACTTTAGATAAACACTTCCCTTTAATCAGATTAGGTATACGGACTTTTTTCCCCAGAATTTTGTCAACTCTTGCTGTCATCTTTAGCTTGAGCAACTTGGGAATCGTTTTTTGGCCACAGAAGTTAAAGAAGCTGACTCATGTTGTCCTCCCTGCCAGCCACGTGTCCGTGCACATTTTCCCTGACCTGACAGGGAGATGATCCTTTCTCTGAATAGAAATAAGTACGGGTAGATATGAGTTTCATGAAAAGCAAAACGGCCAAACAGTCACTTTTGTTGCTTCCATTTTTTAACAGGGTTTCCTGAATTTCCTTTCCTCCTTTTGATGGAGCAATTTACCTTTATAATAATTAAGGATATAGCTAATAGACCTCGGGCACTTTGATATCCATTTTACTGTGCTGGTTAAAATGTTGCTATAATGTAAATTTAAATAGTCTGTGAAACCTTCTATCTACATAACATGTCTAGTGACTATGCTGCAAGGTCTCCTTTGAAACATTGAGTTAAAAGCCATTGGTCACCTGTGATAATAGCCCAAGTGTCTCCAGGACCTGGGTAAAATTCAGAAAAAATGATCACCCAGCTTTTTATTCTTTAACCAACCACAGAAATCTGTTCTTGGCTTCTCTTGCAGCTGAGCGAGCTCTAGATACCATGAATTTTGATGTGATCAAAGGAAAACCCATTCGCATCATGTGGTCTCAGAGAGACCCTTCTTTGAGGAAGTCAGGGGTTGGGAATGTCTTCATTAAGAACCTGGACAAATCCATTGATAACAAGGCACTTTATGACACATTCTCAGCGTTTGGAAACATTTTGTCCTGCAAGGTGAGAGATGTGGTAACTTTGTCCAATTCTGTTATGGTGGGGACAGGATCAGACAGTTCAGTGTAGGAAGCGGAAGGGGCAGCTTTCACCATGTGAGGAGCAGAGTCTGAAAGGCAGAGTCGGCCAAAATCTCGGGGATTGCTGAAGTTATGTCAGAAACTGGTTGTGAAGTCTGAAACACAGACAGCTGTCTTTGTCGTGCCCTGTGGGCAGTAAGATACTTTCACGCGAGTGTGACAGAGGAGGCAGCACGTTCAGAGGGCTGACACTTTGTTTTCCTTGCCCGCGTTGCAGGTGGTGTGTGATGAGAATGGCTCTAAGGGCTACGCTTTTGTGCACTTTGAGACGCAGGATGCTGCAGATAGAGCCATCGAGAAGATGAACGGCATGCTGCTCAACGACCGCAAAGTGTGAGTGTCACAGCCGGCAGCAGCAGCGCTCACATGCTCCGGGAGGCATCTCGGTATTAACAGGGACACACAAGGCACTGGTTCTCCTGGCCCAAGCCTTGGCCTGCTACCTCTCCACTACAGGGCTGGTGAGTGACCCTGCCCAAGCCATGGCCTGCTACCCCTCCATTCCAGGACTGATGGGTTTCCCTGACCAAGCCTTGATTTGCCACCTCTCTGCTAGCGGGCGGGGTGGGTTCTATGGACAGGACAGAGGTGCAGAGCTGGGTGGGCGTCCTTGGCTGACCGTAGCACAGGTGATTTTTCTGGTTGGTCTGTGGCCTGTTTGTTGTCCTCTGCTGTCACCCTTTCTTGTCCCCATTCCCAGCTCCTACTACACACTCATTTTTTTTGCCTTGCTGCAAGTCACACATTGTTCTTCCGCTCTTGAAGACAATCTGTTTATTGGGATTTTCATTCTTTCTTGCAGATTTGTTGGCAGATTCAAGTCTCGTAAGGAGCGGGAGGCTGAGTTGGGAGCCAAGGCAAAAGAATTCACCAATGTTTATATTAAAAACTTTGGGGATGACATGGATGATGAGAGACTGAAGGAGCTCTTTGGCAAATATGGTAAATACAGAAATACTTTTAATGAGACTGAATTTCATGAACTGTGGTAGTTTGAGTGCTGCTACCATCTGTGTAGCTCTACCTCAGTCACTTTAAGGCTGAGGTGTGGGAGTAGTTGTGCCAACTGTTGCACAGGAGGCAGAGGCTGAGGGCTGGGGTTATTTTATGCAGCTTAATAATCTTGAAATAGAGTTATGGTACTTTACTAACCCTGTCCCTTGGTAACAGGTAAAACACTGAGTGTTAAAGTGATGACAGACCCCACTGGAAAATCCAAAGGCTTTGGCTTCGTAAGCTTTGAAAAGCATGAAGAAGCTAACAAGGTAGGAATAATTTTTGTTGTTTGGGTATCTTCAGAGAAGAAAAACTTGGCTTGTCTTGGGAACCTCTTTCTGAAAAGGAGGAAAATTCTGCCTCAGGCATAACTTCTTCTGGATGTGGGAACTCAAAAACCTTTTGCACCTTACTAGCTTGACATTCAAGGGTAACTTGGCATTTCTCCAGTTTCCTAGATCCACAGCATGCAGTGGTAGAATCAAGACTGTTGATTGCTGGAGAAATACTACAGTGCAGGGCTTGAGGAGAGGAAGATTTCTAGAGTAAGAACATTGTTTAAAAATAGTCTTTTCTAAGCAGTGTACTCGTTAAAATTTAGCCTCATTTGCAAGAAAAGGGGTGGGGATAAATTCACAATGGTGTTGTGTCAGCATGATCCGTCCTGATAACTTCCATTTGTCTTTAATTAGCTGGTTGTTACACAGAAACAGTGCAAAGGTAAGGTGCAAACTTTGATTTATTGACTGACAGGCAGGGATACAAGGTGAGCTCTGGGCAGGATCAGGTACTGTCTTGCTTCAGCAGCTGATAGTTTCCTCTTGGACCCTCTGTGCAGGCAGTGGAAGAAATGAACGGGAAAGATATCAATGGGAAAATGCTGTTTGTGGGCCGAGCACAGAAGAAGGCTGAGCGCCAGGCAGAGCTGAAGAGGAGGTTTGAACAGCTAAAACAGGAGAGACTCAGCCGGTACCAGGTGATAAGTCTGTTCCTTCTCTGATTTTAAGCACCGTTTTCAGCCTATTGCTGGACTCAAAAGGAGCTGACAAAGTAGTCATTGCCCTATGAGAGGCCCTGGGAGTTAAAGGTGTCTCCGTGGTGTTTGGTGCAAAGAGTCAATAGTCTTGGCAGTGAAAGTGCTTAGGAGGACATGAGAAAACAGGCATGCAGTCTCCTTGACTGTCAAATGGGGAAGCCCAGAGGGATGGGAAGAGACAGCATAACTCTGCACCGTTGTCTCTAATTCGTGGCAGAACTGGGTCACGTCAGAGGTCGCATCTGAAACTTCCCCGCTCCTTGAGGTACAGTTCTGGACTGGGGACACAGGATGCAACAGGGAAGCAGAGGAAATCCAGACAAGCTCCCTTTCACCACAGTGGGACTTGTCTCTACGCCTTTGCAACATTTATCGCACCTTCAGCTTTGAGTGGTATGAAAGGAACATGATGCTAAATTAAGAGTTTTCAGATAAATTACAGCTCTGGCAGATGGAGAACTGTTGATGTGCTTAAGGTTTTCTTTAACGTTATGAATGTCTTACTGTTCTCTCCCTTCCAGGGTGTTAACCTGTACATTAAAAACCTAGATGACACTATAGATGATGAAAAACTGAGGAAGGAGTTCTCACCTTTTGGGTCAATAACGAGTGCCAAGGTATTGTCGGGTTTTGGGGTATTTGAATCTTAAAGCCTGAAGAAGGAACTGTTGTCTGACATGGGATTAAAGGGCAGTTCTTGTCCTCTGGTCGTTGTGGTTCTGAAAACATCTGGACTAGTAAACAAACAGATTTCTTTGGGTCTTGGTGGGATTTTACTGAAAGCTTCATTCCCTTATCAAAAGGGGAGACAGGAAAGGGCAAACATGCCTGTTTAAGTGACTCCCAGTGAGCAGGAAATGGCATTTAGAGCTGCACCAAATCTTTCCCATTCCTTACTGCGCAGTGTGGGCCTGGGGACACATGGTGCTGACAGCAAAGCAGAGCAAATCCAGACAAGTGACTCTCCATTGAGTACCTGCCTCTACACCTCTGCAACAGTTATATCCTGCCTGCCTGAAATCTAAAAAACAGGGATTTTTAGGCCAAGTGGTGGTGCTGGTACTCCACTAGCAATTGATCTTTACTGCAGGTGATGCTGGAAGATGGACGGAGCAAAGGGTTTGGCTTTGTCTGCTTTTCCTCTCCAGAGGAAGCTACGAAAGCTGTCACAGAGATGAACGGGCGGATTGTGGGCTCCAAGCCACTCTATGTGGCACTGGCACAGAGGAAAGAGGAGAGAAAGGCCCATCTCACGAACCAGTACATGCAGCGCATCGCTGGGATGAGAGCCTTGCCTGCCAACACAATCATTAACCAGTTCCAGCCTGCTGCTGGGGGGTATTTCATGCCTGCTGTGCCCCAGGTGAGCTGAGCCAGCGTGGGTTCTTTTGACCTAAGAGGTTTGTTGGTTCAGCTGCATTAATCTCATTGAGCCTTTCTTATGTCTATAAGCAAATAACCCCTAATGAGGGGTGCAGTCAGGGGGGTTAATTCTGTGACTTGCCAGATGCCTGTTCTCTTAATCTGACTTGAGTGTGGAGTCCTGGCAACCACTGCCAAAACATGTTGTAAGCAATGTTTGTGATTCTCTTAGATGTTGCCCCTGACCTTGGCTGATTTTTCTTCAGGCTCAGAGCAGACCCACTTACTATGCACCCAACCAAATGACACAGATGAGACCCAACCCACGCTGGCAGCAAGGAGGAAGACCGCAAGGTGAGCGTACCAGAAGCTGCATGACCCTTTGGTGGCTGTGCTTCCCAACAGGAACAATCCACTCTTTCCTTTCCACGCACAACCCCTGTAGCTGACTGTTCTGGCTTGCCAGTTGGTTCTGTTCTGAGGATTTCCCCCCCTGTATCTTCCATCAGGCTTCCAGGGAATGCCAAATGCCATGCGCCAGTCGGGACCCCGGCCAGCCCTGCGCCATCTGGCCCCTGCCAATGCTCCGGCCTCCCGTGGTCTCCCAGCTGCTGCCCAGAGAGTTGGTAAGGGATCTGCTCCCAGGCCATTCCCTTTGGTCCTGGAGGGAAGGAGGAGAATGCTGCTTTGAGAGTAGAGCGTCCAAATTCCTTTTATTCTAGTGAATAGCTGAAAAACACAAGATGTGGAATCTGTGGATAAGTCCTAGGGAGAACAGCCCACTAACAGAGTAGCAAGTTACGCTTTGAAGCCTGGTTTCTAAAGGATTATTACTGTGCAGAGCATGGTTAGAATTCAGCAGTTAATTTATCAGCAGTTAAATTATCAGACATCCCAACTTGCTTGCAGGTTGCTGCAGGTGTTTGTCACTCTGTCCTCCTTCCTTTGCAGGTGTTGGCACAGCAGCACAGAATTTGGCTCCCCGTCCCCCCGTAGCTGCCCCTGCTCCCAGAGCTGTCCCTCCTTACAAATATGCCTCAAGTGTCCGCAGCCCACACCCAGGTGTCCAACCTCTGCAGGTAACTCCAGGGGCTGGGCTGGGAAGTCCCTGCAGTTACTTCAGGCAGCAGGTTTCACATGCAACTAAGGTGTTCTTGTAGAAACTTCAAACCACTTTTATAACCCAGACAGACATAATTTGGAATTTAAAAACCTGGCAGTTGTGCCTTTGCCAGGGGCACGCTGATTGGTTTATCTATCTTGTGCTCCCAAGCCCTTTTGTACCCAGACTTGCTGTGATATTTTTCTTGCTTCTTTGTCCCCGTTTTGCAACCATTTTTTCTTTCTCCCCTTTGCCAAGTCCTCACCAGAGTGTCATTGAAAGCACAGTTTGCTTCTCCCACAAACCTCTGCATTGTGAAAAAGGCAGGGGTGGATGTTGCTCTTTCTCAGTGTCTCACCTTGTTTGATCCTGTTTTTGTAAGATTTACAATGCCCATGTGTGACGCTATGGGATTTTGAGCTCAGGACTTGCAGGGATCATGTTTGTGAACCCAGAGCACCTTACCTGTCCTTCTCTGGAAATTAAGTGTGCTGTAGGATTGACAAAGATGGTGTTTTAAGAGGGAATACCTCAGTATTGTCTAAATATGAAGGAATCAGCCTGTTGCCTGTTTCAGAACCCTCATGTCTGTCCTTTATAGGCACCTCAGCCCGCAGTACATGTGCAGGGCCAGGAGCCACTGACAGCCTCCATGCTGGCTGCTGCCCCTCCCCAGGAGCAGAAACAGATGCTGGGTAAGTGAAACTCCAGCGCTCACAGATGACTTCCCACCTGGAAATCCCCTCAGATCTCAGAAATGACCCTTCAATCGAAACTCCTCCTCTGAATTCCTTTTCCCCTCAGGAGAGCGTTTGTTCCCTCTGATCCAAGCTATGCACCCCAGCCTCGCTGGGAAGATCACAGGAATGCTGCTAGAGATTGACAACTCCGAGCTGCTGCACATGCTGGAGTCTCCAGAGTCGCTCCGGTCAAAGGTAAACGGGGGTGTTCCCTTCAGTGGGGTGGCTCAGGGGGGCTCGGAGGCAGAAGGTCTCACTGGGTTTGTCTCCCCGAGGTGGAGGAGGCCGTGGCCGTGTTGCAGGCTCACCAAGCCAAGAAAGAAGCCGCCCAGAAGGTGGGTGTGGTTGCTGCTACCTCTTGAACCAGGATGACTGGTGAGTGTCTCGGTCCTCAGCTTCACTTAGAAGCTTCCAGAATCAGTAAATAAAACATGATCATTAGTGACCGGTCTGGAGGCCCCATGCAGGGCCATGTCCAGCACTTGTCTGATTTTAGTCCACTCTTTATAAACAAACAAAAAACTCCTAATGTAGTTTCTCCCTACAGAATCCTTATATAAAACTTAAATGTTCTTCACATACCTTATTTTAATTAAACATCAGAAAGGTGTCGTATAAGTCCCTGAAGTGTTTCTTGCAGCTGACATGTCAAGGAAGGACTAAAGCTTTGGGATGAGTCCTGTGGAACTGCTAATCTGGGAAAATGGGAGAGACACAAGGTGCTTGAGTGACTTTGAGGCTAAACAGGCTGTTAATGCCCATTCCTTATCCTGAAAACCTTCAGTATCTCTTACAAAGTGCTGGTGTCAGGAACGTCACTTCACTGCACAGGTTTGTTCACACAAATGGTGTCACCTGTATTTGGAGCCGGCTCTCATTTAACTTCTGAATAAGGTTTTTGGTTCTTCGAGTGCCTGCTCTTGCTTTTGATGACCCACTTTCCTGTGGATTGTCTGGAATTGACATCTCCAGTACCTTTTGTGAAGCTGTTGTGGTCACACGTCGCAAGTCAAGCTGGTGAAGAGCAATCGGGATTCTTATTTTCATCCGTACACTTCTCAGTGGCTCCAATCACCGGCTGATTTAGGAAAGAATTTGAGTTTCTTGTGGAGAATAACAATTTCTGATCATCTGACAACTGTGAACAGCTTCTCTGTACCTTCCAAATTATATTGCAGTCCTTATGATTTGTAGTTCTGGAATGTTCCGTAGCCCAGGGCAGGGGTGCTGTGGGTAAACTTGTCTCCCTTTTTTCCTCTAGGATACAAAGAAGCCAAATAGCCCCTTCCTAGACATCAGCTCAAGATGTTTGAAGATCCTTCACTGTCCTGCAGATCTCAATGCCATGCATCATATCATAGTTATATTGCATTTTGTAAATTAATCTTCAAGATCTTATTTAAAAAGCCAACTCTGAAGCTCGAGGTTTCCAAAACCAGAAGGGGAGTTGCAAAGCTTTTCCTTTGTCAGAACAGAGCTACCCCTTGTGTCTTCTAAGGAGGACGTTGAGGATTTTAGGCTGGAAGTATTTTTGTGGGTTTGTGTTTGATTGAACAATCCAGTTTGGAAAGTCTGGGAAACATTTATCAATAAAGGAATAAACTTGCACTGTGCTTGTTGCGTGTAATTTCTCTCTGTTTGATAAATAAAAGTGGTATGGTTTTGTGAAATTAAACTGATGGGCAGCTGTCAGGTGGGGAATGTATTAAATTGGGGTTTGAGTTATTCTGCCTGTTAATTTTGGACGGTAAGTGTTTAGAGGCAGCTGTGTTAAAATTATGCCTCAGGCAAGGTATGAAAGGGTGATGTGTGTAAGCAGTGATCTAAGAGAAGGGTTTTCACGTGAAGAGTTACAAGGGTTTGGGCTTCCTTTTTTGCTGTCTGTTCTTAAGGAAAAGTTCTGCTGTTGTTTGTTTAGATTTCCAAATGTTCAGCTGGTTGGTCAGTGGTTCTGGTGCTACTTTACACCCTAAAGGTGGCCGCGTTTTGGCGCTGGGGCCCATAAATGCTTTGCAGGCTATTTTGGGTGATCCTTTGGGATAATGACATGCATTAGTTATGTAAATATACAGGGTGCCTTAATTCTGACAGAAAGGATCACGGAATCGAGTTCAACACCTTGTTCGGGGTGGAGGTGAACGTAGTGGACCCGAGGCTCGGGAAAAGCCTGGAAGCCGGTGAGTGGGGCGTGCCGGGGAAGCAGAAGGCGCTCCGGGTGGGTGTGTTCGCCTCCCGGGAGCTCAGTCGGGAGAGTCTCCCCCGGCATCCTCCTCCCGCACCGCCCATCCCCGGCTCCCGAGGGCGGGGCGATGGCGCCGTTCCGGGGCGGGCCGTGCCGTGCCGGTCCCTCCCGTGCCGTGCCGTGCCGTTCCGGGGCACCGGGGCGCGATGGCGGCCACCAAGCGGGTGCTGTACGTGGGTGAGTGGCGGGGCCGGGGGCGCTGCCCGGGGCGGGGGTGGGGGGCGGCAGGCGCTGCCCGCTGAGCGCTGCCCGCCCCGCAGGCGGGCTGGCCGAGGAGGTGGACGAGAAGGTGCTGCACGCCGCCTTCATCCCCTTCGGAGACATCACCGACATCCAGATCCCGCTGGACTACGAGACGGGTGCGCGCTGGGTGGGGTGAGCTGGGAACAGCGGGGCATCCCGGGTTTTCCCGGGGATGGGGACGGGATGGGACCCCCATCGCTCCGGGGGACCGGTGTGTCTGTGCTGCCCGTGACCCCTTCGCTTCTCTCCCTCCAGAAAAGCACCGGGGATTCGCCTTCGTGGAGTTTGAGCTGGCGGAGGTGAGGAAGGGGCAAGTGCTGGGGCTTCTCGGGGTCCCCTGGGGTCTTGGGATGGATCCTCTTCGCGTTGGAGACAGTCCATGGAAGCAGGTGGGGTTTATACCTACCACAGCATTGAATCAGTCTCCAGCAGTGGGAGATGTTGTTCTGCTCTTCCACGTCCCTGGTTTTCCAAGCTCCCGCTTTTCCCGTTTTCTTCTGGGCTGAAGCACAGTTGCTGCTGGCCTGAACTCCCTGCCATCGTCCCTGGGTGGGACATATATTTGTCCTTTTATGGTCTGTCCTGGGTTTCATGCGCAGATCCTCTCCAAAGTGCTGGTGTCAGCAATAAAGCATCTTAAATAAAATGGATTTACTGGAAGATGAGACCCAGATCCTGGTTTGGATACGGCTCTTGGAAGATCCATCAGCCCTGGGGTAGATGAGGCTTAGGAGAATCTGGCTGCCTTTTCTATAATGAAGTGCTGGGGCATGTCTGTGCTTAGCCATGCTTTTAAAGGGAGAGAAGAAAAAGGGTAGTAATTATTTTACTTTGATTTCTTGGCAGGATGCAGCGGCAGCAATTGACAACATGGTATGAACCCTGTTCCGTTCACCCACAGAGACCTGTGGCTTTGCTGCCCTGTGTGCTGCAGAGAACACAAGCTCTGTCCTCCTCTGGCCTCTGCGGGGATTTTGGGGGGCACGGTGATTTTTATACCTTTGGGTGGGCTTTGTTGTGCTTTTGCTCCCTCTGCAGAATGAGTCTGAGCTCTTTGGCAGGACCATCCGTGTGAACTTGGCCAAACCCATGCGAATTAAAGAAGGATCATCCAGGCCTGGTGAGTTGGTGCCTGGGAGAGGGAGAACATCCCTGTGGATGTTCAGAACTCTGTGCATAAGCTCAGGTGTGGCCCTTTGGATCAGTTCCTGTGCTCTGACTTTTCCTTTTGCTGTCACAGTCTGGTCAGATGATGAGTGGCTGAAGAAGTTTTCAGGGAAGACTTTGGAGGAGAACAAAGAGGAAGGAGGAACAGAGGCCCCCAAACCAGAGGCACAAGAGGTAGGAAAAACAATCCAAGCCATCCGTATCCCCACCATCCCAAAGGCTGAGGGTGTGAGACTGCCCATCCCTGGAGGCAGAGCAGAGGTTACGTCCTCAAAACTTGCTTTTGTTTCTTTTCCTGCCCAGGACGAGCCTCCTGCCAAGAAATCCCGGGTCAACCCTCAGGTCTACATGGACATCAAGATTGGAAACAAACCCGCGGGGCGGCTGCGGATCCTCCTGCGCTCGGATGTGGTGCCCATGACCGCAGGTGGGGAGAAGGTTCGGCCTCCCTGCCGCGGTGGCTTCCAGGAGCGTCACAGCTCTCACCTCTCTCCCCTTTGCCCCCGTACAGAGAATTTCCGCTGCCTCTGCACCCACGAGAAAGGATTTGGCTTCAAAGGGAGCAGCTTCCACCGCGTCATCCCCCAGTTCATGTGCCAGGCCGGCGACTTCACCAACCACAACGGCACCGGTGGCAAATCCATCTACGGCAAGAAGTTTGATGATGAAAACTTCATTCTCAAACACACGGGGCCAGGTAGAGCCCGTCCATCTCCAGGAACTAGAGAAAAAATTTTTTAATATCATCTAGGGGCCACATTTGGGCTATTTTGGCTTGTACCACGTTGATAGTACTGGCCCCGAATTATAATCTACGTTGGCCAGATGTGTCTGCCACGGTGTGATCTGCCCTGTTACCAAGCAGAAATGCCTCTTTCCCTCTCCAACCACGCAGTTAATTACCACTATTACATAATGAAAAAATAATTTCATAGCTGCTTTCCTGTTCCATTTTAAAGGGGGAATGTCACAGTGTGACTGTGAAAAGCGGGAACAAGCAAGCAGGTTTATCTCCCTACGAACATCTTTGCTGTTACTGCAGCTAAAAATATCTGAGCAGCTTCTACCCCTTTCCATCTTTCGTGCTTGCAAGTGTTTCTCGACGTACTTGGTTGCCAGTAGTTTCTGTGGATTTTGGTATTCGGAAGCTCTCCTAAATCCAGGAGCATTTTGCAGGACATGGGAGCGGGTCTGGGTCAGAGTAGCAGCTCACGTGCTGGAGCCCATCGCTCCCTTCTCAGCCATAACACCGCACTCTTTGATGCCAGGGATGGTGTCGATGGCAAACTCCGGCCCAAACACCAACGGCTCCCAGTTCTTCATCACCTGTGATAAAACAGACTGGCTGGACGGGAAGCACGTGGTGTTCGGGGAGGTGACGGAGGGCATGGACGTGGTGCGGGAGATCGAGGTAGGTGCTGGTCAGCAGAGCTGACCCTCCTCCTGCCCTAGAGCTTGGTGCCCTTAATTCCTGCCGCTCTTTTCTCCAAGGCTCAGGGCACCAAAGATGGGAAGCCGAAGCAGAAGGTGATCATCTCGGACTGCGGGGAGTGCCCGTGAGCTCGGCTCTTGGAAGGGCTGGACGGGGGGAGCCTGGCCAGGAGGGACGGCTGGAATGGGACACCCCAGCGACTCCCCAGCATCTCCCAGTCCTGTGGCTTCCGTTGAAATTCCCCTGCAAAGCTTGGAGTGAAGGTGCCTGTGGGCAGCGCTGAGAGGTCCGACCTTCCCGGGATAAGTCGCTTCCCAGCCCGCGCTGCCCGAGCAGGGCAGGGCTGGTCCTGCTGCCGCGTTCCAGAAGGACTTTACGTTTGGGAAAAATAAAACCTAGTTTTAAAAATACTGAGGACCTGGCTTTCGAACTGTCTCTGTGTGAGGCTGTTTTTGAGCAAAAATTCCTTTTTTTTTTGTTTTTGTGTTTTTCTACCCTTGTCTGTATTAATTCCGTGCCTGAATCCTGGATCCAGGGGAAGCTACCTGTGCCAGGGAAAGAGCTGAGCCGAATCTCTCGTGCTTATTCCACAGCAGGATCTCGTGGAGGTGTTTTTGGCATATCCCTGGCTTTGTAGTGTCCTTTTCCATCAGCAGAGGGAGGCAAGTCCCTGGCTGGCAGCCTTCCTGCTGGGAAGCCAGCGTGGTCCAGCTCCATCCCCATCCCAGAGGGAAGGTGTTTACTGGGATGTGTAAGAGGGAAACATGAAGGACAAGAAGCACCAGGAAATGGAGCCCAAAGTGATGAGGCTGTAGGAAGGGGGTTAATTTCCAAACCCTGGTTTGAAGAGCAGGGTAATCACGTGGATTTATAGTTCCTGTGGTGGGTAGCTCTGGCCGTGCACCAAAAAGGTGACCACAACGGTGGGAAGTGATGGATTTTGGGGTTTCCTATGAAATTATGGCACTGGGGAGGAAGGGATGTGTGGGTTTGAGCGTGTGGCAGGAGGGGCGAGGCTGCTGGGACAGAGGGGTGTGTGGGGATGGGTTGTGGGGATCTTTTGAGGACCTCGTGTCACTGGGGATTTTTGGTTTTGCCAGGTCGGGGGTATTGCTTTTCCATAAGAAACGCTGGGTTGCTTTTATTCACCTGCTGGCTTTCCGCAGTGTCTGGGAGTCGTGCATTGCCCTAAAACTGCAACAAGGTGAGACACAGGCACTCGGAGGTGATTCCAGACAAACAGACTAACCAGCCCAGCTTTTCCCTTCCTCCCTCCCTTCTTTTTGATGTTTAAATCTCAGATTTTTGAAGACAGCCCTTGCAGGCACCTTCAGCAGGGCCTGAACCAGAGAGAGAGAGCCCAGAGTGATGGAAGCCCAGGGTGTTCTCTCTGCAGAAGGCACCAGGTCAGACAGAGCCGTGATCACACCCAGAGCTGCATTTCGTGCAGAAACAGATACCCGAAGAAGCAACACCTTTGCTTGGGACGCTGGGCACTGACAAGGAGCAGATCTTCCTTGTTTCGGTGGGTTTATTGGGATTTTTTTCCTGGCTATGCCAGGTTCATTATTTGTTTAGTGACGCAGGGTTCCCCTGGGTACCTGAGCTGAGAACCAGGACAGGCCTTTTCCTTTTAAAATCAGAGCAAATAAATAATTTAATTGTACAAATAGCCCAGGGAAGCCGCCCGGGGCAGTCGCAGCCCTTTTAGGAGCCCACGGGAAGCATCCACTGGTGAGTACAACCTGACCTAAAACTCACATCAGGGCTCATTTTCAAGCAAATAGGTACAATTTTAGCTGATTCTGAGTATTTTTTCATTGCGAAATGTCCTCCAAACAGAGCACTGTTGTGCTGTGACATTAAGAAACAAAGAGCAAGAGAAACTCCGTGTTTACTTTCCAAACTAGGCGTTTACTTTATAACAGTGCCGTAGCTCAATATGGATATTTTATTTTTTTTCCAAGTGGCTGAGTTTGGTGAACTTTAGGTAAACAGGAGCGGGTTAGTCAGCCAGCTACTTAATTGGCTGATGATATTTTCATTAAGGGAATTAAAAGCACTGGGTAGAGGTGGGTTGGTTAGAAATACACAGCTAGGAACGGCTCAATCCCAGAGCAACTCAGATGCTGCCTCCCTTGTCCTAATTACCCTTAAGCCCAAACTGCTTCCACCAGAGACTGCAGCAGCATGAGGGGAAAACACATCAGCCACAGACAAACCAGACACAGAACCAGCCACAAATCCTCTCTTTCCTAAATATATATATATATCTGTTTGTGTATATCTATGTGTCTCATTAAGCGGGGTAAGAGAATAGAAGTTTTATATTATTTACATCCACTTCTAGGAAGGGGCGGGAGGGATTTATTTTTATTATTTATTACTATTGATGGACTTTGCTCTGGTGCAGCCCATGAAGCTCCTCTTCCACACGCGCAGCAGAAACCCAGTGTCACATTGCTCTGGTGGGGAGGGGGTGGGATGTTCGAGGGTGGGGCATTCAGGGATGGGGATGGGATGCTCAGGGATGGGGGATGGGACCTGTCCATCAGTGGCAGCCACACGATTTCACCACCATGTTGCGATGCTTCTTGAGGATGACGTTGTTGTTGCTGTCGTAGTAGAGGACAGAGGTGGCACTGAGCTTGGTGGGGGCACAGCACGCCTTGGGCACGGCCTCAGGCTTCATCAGGTGGACCTGGGGGAGGGATGCAGCGAACGTGGCCCCAGGCAAAAGAAAAAAAGCAATTCAAACCGACTCATAGCTGCAAAAATCCTGGGTGAATGGGGAGATTATTTCCAGCTTTTTGCAAAAATATTTATCCTGAACTCCGGGCAGTCCCCGCTGCAGTTTATGTTGGAGCGGGGCTCAAGGCACTGCGTGTGCCGGGCAGCCCCTTCATTAATTTGGGATTTCAGGGCCTTTTTTTTTCACAAAAACAGACAAATGACTAAAAAAAGAATATAAATCGGGGCAGCGCGGGTCAGACTCCGGTGTGGGCGGGGGGTGCTGCGATCGAGATCCTCCACCCCGAATTTAACGTCTTCCACTAAAATCTTAAATACACAACACCTCTCTGAATACAACTCCCCCTCAGCTCATTCAGCCCCTGCTCAGGACGTGTTATCCCAGGATTTTGCTGCACAGCATCAGCCGGAGGCTCCCGGGCTGCCGGACACGGGGAGCCCTCTCTGGCTTCACCCGACATGTGCGATTAATTTATGGCAGGGGCAGCCGAGCTCTCCCAGCTCGGAAGTCCGGTGTTTTTGCTGTCAAACCCTGCTATTTGCAGCACAGGCTGGGGCTGGCACAGCTCCACGGCCGCCTTTACCCTGGCGCTTCCCAGAAGGGCCGGATCCGGGCGCCAGGTGATTCACATCCTGCCCAAACGGCTCCGTTTTGGAAAGAGCGTTGGGTTTAGGGGCGAAGGGTGGGCGTAGAGGGGAAGGGGGCCCCTCCCCGCCGCTGCCAGGATCCTTCCCAGCCCCAGATGGGCCCTGGAAGCTTCGTTAATGTCAAAATTAAACCCCGCCAGGCGACACCTTCAAAGGCTCGGCCGAGGGCTCGGCGCTCCCTGTAATTAACCGCGAGCACCGGAGCCGGTGTGGCTCTGCCATTGGGAAACCAAACACTCACAGGGCAGGAAATTCCAGAAATTAAAGCACTGGCTGGGATGCGGGGTGGGTTTGGGAAAAGAGGGACACTAAAGCTTTCCTGCTTGGAATATGCTGAGGCCAACGTTTGGGTGCTGAGCCGCAGCGGTGCTTTCCAGGGCTGCGGATACACCCTCGGGCACGGCTGACACGGAGCCTTTCCAGGGAGGAGTGGGGGCCTTGGGGTCCCTGCTCCTGAGCCCACTGCCAGGGGAGGGGGCAATTAGTCCATCAGAAATCATCTGTTTTGTCCCAACTGTTGTTAAACCGGAGCAGGATCGTGTCAGTCAGAAAATCAAGAGATGGAGGAGCTCTGGAATTGCAAAATGCCCCTGTTACACCCTTCTGGCTCAGGCTGATGGGCAGAGCTGGTGACCTGTGTGCCCTCTCACTTGTTTCTCCATGAATGCCTTGAAATGCCATATCAGAACCTCCCGTGATCCTGTGGTGGGGACCAGCCTGTGAGCACCCATCCAGATGTGCAAGTACCCATCCAGATGTGCAAGTACCCATCCAGATGTGCATGCACCTACTAATACTTTATTTGGACCAGCAGCTGAACTGCACCCTCTGACCCAAACACCCTCAAACCCAGCCATGCTCACCCCAAAACCCAGTTCTCTATCAGGACCCACGGGGTTCCTTCTGCTCCCCAAGACCCTCAGTGTCCCCCCCAGGGCTGTCCTTTAGGGTTGCACTGACCAGGGACTGCAGGATGGCGTGGTTGGTGGCGTTCATGCAGGAGTCCAGGGGGAAGGCACACTCCCCCTCGCAGTAATAGGCTGAGTATCCCTGCGGAGCGATCACCCAGTCCTGCAAAATAAAAGGGATTACACAGAGGGCTTCACCTTCCTGTGCCCCTTCCTCCATTCCCCACCTGCACAAACAACTCCACCACCTCCTCCCCGAGTGGCCGTGCCAGCAGCAAGGGTTTATTTTGATATTTCGACCTGAGCCATGAGTTGCTCAGGGTCACCAAAGGGGTCTGGGGTTGTGGCAGTTCATGTTTGCCCTCCCAGCTCCCGGGATGGCTCCATGGGCAGAAGATTCTGGGCTGGGAGGGAGCCCAGGGCAGGGGAACGGAGTGATGGGGTTGGTTTACTCTTTTGCATTTACTTCTCCCAGTAGACAAGTACCAGCCAGCCGAGGTCCTGAAAGCTGACGTAGAGCTCGTGGCGCCGGCAGACCTGCCTCCCGTCCGTGGCGTGGGCATCGTCTGCGGGAGAAGGGGACAGGGAACATCAGCCCTGGCACCCCCCATCCCACGCCTCTGCTGCAGCCAACCCCTCTCAGGAAAAGGATACAGCCCAAATGGTCAGGGTTAGTCCAGGAGAACCAAAGGAGAGGAGACTCTGCTGTTGCACAAAGGGAAAAGAAGCTTCAGACCGGCCTGTGTTCCAACATTGGGATGGAAGAATTTGGCCTTGGAAGGGTTATATCCCGGCTTTGCTCACAGAGAAGATGACTTTGAGGGTTTTCCAAACTCCGTGGGGTCAGGAGAGCTGGAGCTTCCCGCTCCCCTCCTGCCTGAGCAGCTTTCTAGGGCTCTGACACCCTTCCAGTGTGATGACACCTTCCCAGGGTGGCTTCAAAGCCAAGGGAATTAGGGCAAAAATTCCAATATTCTGAAATCCTGACAAGCCCATGAAACACTATTTCCCTGGGGGCAACCAACCCAAACCCTTTGCATCTCCCTAACTGCAAATAGCCCAATCCTAAAAACCCAGAGCTCTTTGCTCTGCTCCCCTTGGGCCCAAAACTGGGTGCTGAAGGCGCTGACAGCAGAGCCTGCTGTTTCCCACGGGGATCTCTCCTCGCCCAGCGAAGCTCTTACCGAAAATTCCCGGGAGCTTGTTTGGATGTGGGAGGTCGTTG